>JXOS01024284.1:0-29326 GCA_001015075.1 Cirrula hians
CACTCCCCAACCAAGCTCCAATAATTTTTGGTGAGTGATTAAAGATATGTGTGGTCTAGAGTTGTAATGTGGAAAAATTACACCTAACCGATTTAACAATTCTGGACGATTTCGTTAATTCCTTCATTGCATTTTTAAACTTTCTGACAGTAGATATCTAAGTAGATCGTTTCGTTGCGTGAGAGCAGTTCAAAATATACCACATTCTTCCAATCCCATTAAACTTTCAGCAAAAACATCTTTTGGTGAATATCAGCCCTTGAAGTGGTTCATCATGCTTGGACCATGCTCATTTTCGATTGACGTTATTGTAAACAATCCAAGCATTTCTACGCTTTGTTAATTGAATTTCTTTCAATTCATCTGCAACCCAAATATCAAGTTTTGGTTATGAGTCTAAGGCGTATTATCATTGGTTAATTTTGGTATGTTTAACTTCTTTGAAAATCACGCACAGTTTATATCGACAATATATCTTTAACAAACCAAATCTCGCAATGTGCTTTGTTTGAGGCTTCATTACCATATAGATCATGTTACTTTTTAGCAGCTAGGGTTGCGTTTTTGCCTTTACGGAAATAAAAAGCAAAATATGTCGAAAATGCTCTTTTTTTGACTCCATATTAATACTGATGCCAAACTAACAATTGGTAACAGAGCGCTGGCCAACAAATGTCAAAAGGATAAAATCATGGCGTTGGGAGAAGTCATTCAAAATAAAGGTCAGCGCCATCTATACGTAAAAATGCTAACATAATTTCTGACAATCCAATATTTTCAAATGCAACTTCTCTTCTTAAGTAGCATACATAAACTACAAACCTCATCTATCACACCTAAAGACTCAAACGGCTCTATGTGGGATCATTATTGATCTGCCTAACTAAGCTTAGTTATAAACCATCTAATATTTATTTTATATATATATGTCATATTTATGGCATAACATAAATCTCTAATTGAATAATGTGAAACGATTTGATTTAATCGACTAGCTATTTTAAAGTAATATTTGATAAGTGAGAGTACACAGTTTTCAACTCGAAAAATGTAAAATTCACCAATGCCTAGAAGGTATACGCTTTTGTAGAGAAGAAAGGAGAACAAAAGAAAAATCAATTACATACTCTCAAAGTTGACAACTAAGCAAATACTGATTTGCTCTCCTCTTCCCCTGTAATCTGTTTTTTCTTTGGAATAAATTATGAAATATATTTATAATTTCATGAACATTAATAAGATAATGTCTGTCGATTGTGTTCATACTGTTATAACTCCCAGAACGAGACCTACGAACGTGTATACCGGTATTATCAGGATCACCGCTCAACAATACCTCACAATTGTTAATGTTCATTAATAATAACAAAAATAATTTAATTATTTAGATGTCATCAAGTGAAAAGCTAGAAATACTTGATGAAAAATCCTACTATGGTGAAAATTTTAAATTACGTGGTTGGCTATTCGATCCATTACATCCAAATACTTTAATAATTGTTGTTGTTGTTGGTGTTATTATTCAACATTAACAATTAGGAGTTATTAAGACAAGTATTCAACTAAATAAAAAATTTTTTATAACAATTGTTGATAATCATCCACATTCCATGACATAGAAAATTATATTGCTTTAGTTAGCCAACTTAAATATAACATGGACAAAGACGATAGCCCATAGCTATAGTCCAAAGTCAAACTACACATTACTTAAAACAATGCTACAGTCAAATTTTGAGTGATTTTGAACTAAATATTTTTTGAGCGAATACCCAACACAAAAAAAAAATTATTTATGTGGACAAAATAATTTTGTGTCACCCTCTGTTAAAGCTAAGTGATACCCTTAAACGACTATCCAATAGAATAACCGATTTAAAATTTTTAAAGTTGCGTTCGCTTGCTTTTATTCTATTGGAGAATATTATGCTTTACCTCGACTATAGCATACTTTATTTTGAAGTACACTTCAAATAGGTAAAGACGCGTCTTAATTTGACTATAACTACGGACCTTTAAGTCTTTGCACAAACAATATCATAGTTTTTCATCGCCTTAGATCTCTATATATCCGATATCCGAAAAGCATATTTTTTAAAATTTAATTTGAAAAAAAAATTCTGCAGCATGGCATCCAATTCTAATTAAGATATATGCTCTATCAGAAGCAAAATATACTTTCTATGGTTTAGAGATAATGAGTTTGATATGAGTAATGAAGAACGTGGAAGATCGAGAAAAATTTTTGAAGACAAAGCAAGGTAATATCGTTCTGTGGCTGGGCTTCTTGTGTTAATCGATGGAATAAGCATTGGCTGGCAGCACTTCGATTCCTACGTGGATGTCGGAAAATAGGTTTCTTATTTGCTAACTCGTTTATCTGGAAAATACGAACAGTTTTATTACCATGGCATCTAATTCTCGAAAGATGGCAAAAATGTGTGGCAAGCAATGGCCAATAATTTGAATAAAAGGTTTCGTTTTACGTTTGAATTAAAAATTAGTGTTTGATTGTAAACCGAACTGATCGCATCGGAACACCTGGTATAAATATCGAAGCAGTAAAGCAGGGATTCGTCAATACTGAGTCTCTGAGCGGGTATCAGAAACTGTATTCTTATTTGACTCTTTTGAGAAGAGATCACAGACGTTGAATTGGATCAAATATACTAAAAAGAGATTAAAGTAAAAAGAAAGTGTATTTGACCATTTTCCCATTTACAAACTCTACCGCCGTCCTCGAAGAATGCATCAAAAATTCCAATTTCATGTATCTTCCTCAAAACCTTCTTGATTCATCGAGAATACAGATAGCCTATGGGTGATAGGTATAATTATAAAACCACTTAAAACCTTCGTGGACTACCATTTCGCAGATCATTCTATTGGACAACATCAATCAAATTCCGTATTCGCGAAAGTCACGCGGTTAATAAAATAAAAAAATATGCAGTTCAGCTAGTCATCTTTACTTGTTTTTTTTATTTTTTTTATTTGAAGATTGACTTACTTTTTCATATGCATGCGCCCTACAGTTTAAGTCTGTGACTGTGTGCTTGTATGTGTAAATCTCAGCTAGTATCGCATAGCAGTAGTTGCTTTTCCCATAATGGTACGTACCCAATCGGTTATTGCTGCATTCAACCATGCTTTATTATAACTGACTTAACCAATTGTCCAAGGCAAACACTACCTGTATCAGGCAAACAGTATTTCTACCAGACACGTTTCTTGCTATGTGCTTATAGAATGCTTTCTGTGCAACGCAGTTTGGCCATGGCATACGCCGTTTAAGGCGGAATTAGCGCAAAAGCATTCAAAACAATGCCACCAACAACATGCACCAGCTAAATCCAATAAAACAGGAACCAGCACAGTGACATTTTATTGCCATAAAAGCTTGCTCTCGCTGACAAGCTGCAACAAGAGATAGACAAATTGGTTGCAAGAAGACCAATTGCAAATTGTGTCCGTCTTTGCTGCACACAGCCGATGCAGATTTAGGAACGCAACTGTTCTTGGATAGCATATTTAAGGCAACCACCAACTGCTTTATTACGGACTAAATTTTGGTTTGAAGTAGCAATGTTATAAACCCAACTACGCACTGGAATGCTGTGCTGCAAGATACTAATATTCATGCAGCACAATAACGTAAACGCTTTGACACTTTGCAATTTTAGGAATAAACCATAGTTTCAATGTAAGATGCTATTTTTAGTAGAAGTAGCACCTTTTAGTACCTTTAAGGTCCCTCATTCAGCACATTGGAAATAGCTAACTTGTACGAGAAGCCCGAACACATCGCAATGGAATTCAATTGCACCTTAAGTTGACATGACAACCTATTGGTCTTGGTCTGGACAATACTGAGTACCTTCAAGTTCCTTATTCTTTGCGTGACAGAACTATCCTTTATAATGCTGGTTCCGCCCCCGTATTGGCGACTTTGTTGGGAAATCAATCACCTAACGAGCTTGGTATTCACTCATCCATACCAGTGATATGGTTTTGTCTGCTTAAGTTCTTCATCTTTTTCCACTTGACTTGATTTCATGCGGATCATGATTCCCATGAGTCATTCATCATTATCGCAGTAAAGGTTATATACTCTACGTAGAATTTTCCTTACAAAATCAGCCTTTGCATGATTATCATGTCTTCAATGTGTTCATGCTTGAGTAACGTATAGCAGGACCGACATTATGAGAAACTTTTATATGCTCATATTTATTTATTTATTTATTATTTTACTTAGATATTTATGGGTCCCGTATTAAAACCTGTTCGTAAAACCATTCCTATGGTTGATTTCCAGACAGATGTTGTTGTGGACAAACCCTAGATTCGCCATTTTCATGGTTGATGAAAATTACTTTATCTTAATCTTGTGTGAATATGGCAGTAACCTCGTATTTACTTCCTCCAACGATGTTCACTTCGTCAGCGTACGGGAGAGGCACGCCCTAATAGAAAATGACGCCAATGTGCTTAAAACCCGCAGCACAGTTTAATTTGTTCATCTTCATTTAGAAAAAGTTTCAGGAAAGGGAATCACTTTGTCTGAATCCTAAATTGTCATTAAAAAGGTCTATCAGGTCTGCTTCATGACAGAATGGAAGTTACTACATATTATTTTGGAATCCATCCATAACAAAAAAGGGAAGTAAGTGTGTTAGCAACAAATCTATATCTTATTAAAATTTTTAAAAGCGGACCAAATCAAAAAACGAGTAGGAAATTTATAGTCCGATAGGCCCACAGAGATACACGTCGTTTCAAAATTTTTAAGTACAGAGAAGTCACAATATTGCTTCAGCTGGAAATCCATAAAAAATAACTTTTTTCTTTTAATAAAATGCAATTGTCTTGGAATTTAAAGGTATTCCCGTGGAACCTTAGATTTTCGTCCAATCGCGTCCATTGTTTTTACACACATGGAGTATATTTTTTGCCTATTTTCTGTCCAAATTGGCTTGAATTCCGTCTTTTGGGACCGCATAGGTTTAGTGGAGCTACCTCGGATTTAGAACCAAGCATGCCAATTTTTCGTAGAAACATCGATCATATTTATTTCCACTCAAGAACAAAATTAATTTAAATATAATGGATGATTGTGGCTTATTTTGCTTTAAGCCTCCTAATGGGAACACAAAGGTGTTCTAGAGGTACGTCTGATTTTTATTCAATCATGCTTATTTTTATAACAGGGCTAGATGATATGATAACCCACGTTTGACGACTTCATAGGCGGCGTTTAGAAATAATTTTCAAATAAGAAAAAGACGAGTTTGTGGATCTCATACGTATACCGGAAGTACATTTTATTTTCATCAAATTATATAAATTTCCAATAGTCCAGACACGGTTCCCTTCAGCCACTAAAATATTGGAGTAACGAGCAAAGCCATGCAAACCCTCTAATACAAACAACTTGTAAATCAAACAGGTTAGGGTCTTCACTGCCATCTGGCCAACCATCCAGAGTTATGAAGTCCGGAACGTTGTTTTTGAGCTACTTTTGAGTCGTTTTTGCCTTGTGAGCTGGAGGAGTCTTTTATTTTTTTTAAACGTACGAAGAAAAGTTTAGAGCATAACGCATCCCCCGTTAGGACAAGATCACCTGGTTACTGGCTAAACCACCTCCCAGTGTGGTACATTTAATAAAGCAAACGGACCACTCGTGAAATGACAACAGACAAATTTTACCAAAATCGAATAAAAGTTCGAGCAAAAAATACCAAGGTCAAAGGAATGATATTACGCGAAACACGAGATGAGACATACAAGTTTAAAGCGTTCAGCAAGTAAACGAGAGTGTTTTTCAAATTGTTGACAAAAATATTTCAAGCAGCGTAGGTCTTTTCCTTAACGATGAAAGATAAATTAATATAGATCCATGTGCACAACAAAGTAAATGTTCATCTGTATTGTAATACCATCTACGAGGTGCAAAAAGGAAGAATTGTTTTTGCATTTACTCTACTTTATGAATCTGCATATTCTGATCTGGCTCATGAAAAGGGAACTATATTTCAATTTAAGACAGGAGCCTACCATCATTCCAAAGTCTTGCTGGCGTTATGGCGAATATTAATTTGGAATGGGTTGCAAATATACTCATATACTCTATCCAACGTTTTCACACTTTTCGTGCAAAAATGGAGCTTGATAAAGCCAGCGTAGCTCAGACCCCATCATATCATTGCAGACACGGCATGATGGCCTCTTTCAACCCTCGGGATGATTGGCGATGCCTTTCTAGATGACCGAGAATATTGACAATCCTTGTGTTTATTGAGCCACTCTTTTACGGGGAAGATTTTCACGTCAGCAAAAATAATTCGCCTTTCAGCGTTCATCGCTTGCTATTTCCTCAAACCATCGTAACTGTTATTGTTGAGTAACAAAAAAAAATAATTTAAATATTTGGATGTCATGGATTGAATCTATTGAGAAACCTTGGTGTGCTTAAAATATATATTACGTGGCTGGTGTGCTTAAAATATATATTACGTGGCTGGATTGACAAGTGTTTCGGTTTTTGATTTTCGCTGGTCTTTGAAAGAACGAGTCATGTACTTTCTCGAAATGTGAATTTTCCGTGAAAAGATAATTTATTTTTGGAAACGCTTTTGGGTAGATTCGTTTCTTCACGTCTTTTTTCACTGTCATAATCTTTAAAATGCACGGACAGCCGGATCTTTGATAGTTTCACACTCATACTCTGGCAATATCCAGTATAAAAAATTTCAGAGCAAAATTGCGGTTGATTCCAACGCCCTAATCAAAACGGCCCGTACCTCAAGAAATTTTGTTGAATTTGATTAATTTTTCTGGCTGAATTTATTTAAAATCCCATTTTCGCACCACATCCAGTGTTGAAAAGTGAAGCAACGTCCTCTTGATTGTTGTTATCAGAATTGTTGCGGTTTAACTGGATTCAGATGATATAAACGACGTGAGCCTATGACCAAATATTTACCCCAATACATAAAAAACCCTTAAACACGGGAGATTAGAAATAATGATTTGGACCTACGAAGGTGTGGAGCCGCTTCTTTCTTATAAAGGGTAGTCCAGCAGTATAATGACCCGAAACATGCAAAAGAGTTTAGGGTCCATGGCGTTGCGGTTATATAGTGCCCTACTCAGTCATCCCTTTATAATCCCACAGAAATCCTCTGGGGTGATGTTAAAAAAAAATTATCTGCAACAAAACCGTCCAATAATAGTGATCTATGACAAGCTGTTATGATGCTTAGAGCCAAATACATGTAAACAGATACCAAGACTTATTGACTCAGTGCAACACCGATGTTAAGCTGTGTTACATAATAAGAGTTGCAGAACGAAATATTAAGAATTCTTAACATTATTTTAATTAACTTTTTAATTTTTCGTCGATTGTTTATTTTAAGTTTAGAGTCAGTGCTATTATTCTTTTGAACATACATTTTTGAGATGAATGTAGATTTCTGTAATTAAACACGTTGCCAATGATATTGGCCGAGTGTATATTGGTTTCGACTGTACGTTTGTTACATCCGATATGATCAGCATTATCGAAAGTATTGATCTAGCCTTGCCCGTTAATCCGGCTGTCTGTCCTTAAGCAAAACCTAGAACGATGGAATTGAGTTATTTTTTCGAAACTCGACACACACATTCTAGGGAAAAAATTTAGATCAAATTTTGAATTTGGTTAAGATCCGTCCAAAATTTGGGTAATGTCTATGGTCGTGATTGAAAAAAATTCAGAGATACCTCCATTACTCCTATATGCACCCAATAAGGTTTTTATATAGAATTACCCATAGACATCATTTAAATTAGATGTGGTTCGCATAGATTATTTAAGGCAAATTTGGCCAGAAAAAGTAATCAAATTCAACGAATTTATAGTAATCAGTTATCATAATTATGAACAATCTGTGTACCAAAAATGCAGATGGTTTGATGAAATTCAGAGATACCATCAATACACCTATGTGTTCCGAAAAGACGGCTCTGAGTAAATTTGAACAGAACAATTATTAAAAAAATTTAGGAAGTGACGGCCTTAGCCGGCTGTAACTGTAACTGTTATTATCACGCCATCGCAACTATTATTTATAACACTGAGATATACGCCATTATTTTTAAAAATTGCATCTTCAAAATTAAAATTTTATTTCGATCCAGTATGTCTCTCTGTGAAGACGGGTAATTTATTGTGGATAGCACAGTGAGGGGATATCAGTTATACGCCGAGAAGTTTTAGAATGCAAACCGCAATCATGATCGTATAAACGTTGAAGGTGATTCATTGGGAGAGATTATATTGTTTTCATAGATTCAAATGTCATATTGATGTAATTGGTAGAACGGCTTGTACATAACTGACAAATTATTGCTGTATACGTGGATTTTATGTATGGCTTGTTCACTTTGGCTTTTGATCTGCATTCCGGAAACTGAATCACTGAACACTGATCGATCGAACAAAATATTTAGAATGAATCTTTTGGAACGTGAAACAAATGTTACTGATTGAGGAACTTAAGAAGGGTAAGCACATGTAGCTAGAAAATTATTATCACATTTAAGAACGATTGTGTGAAACCATAAATGAGCAGATGAAAATAATCCATATAATTGAATGATTGCCTTAGTTCCTCGTTTTTTTCAACAACAACAGCACCTATAAATTTATTAATGTTATCAGTGTTCTCGAGAGAAAATGCCTACTGTAATGATGGTAAATTCGGCAGCAGGATCTAATCATAGCTATTAAATTAATCTTGTTGCTCCAACTATCAAGTTAGGATTTCAATGTCAGGGTATGCAGAAGCTATTTGCAGGATCGAGTATTTGAAGTTCCAGCATGGGTTGGACAATTTTGTTAAGAAAAAATATATTTAAAAAAAACGAAAATTTCGAAAACTTTGAATATTTTGACCCAGCAGATGATATAAGGCAACGGTAATGGAACTAGGGCGTGTAGCTCAACGTAATAGATTCTTTGAACATAACATAAATGTAAGGTAATAATTTATTGCATAATGCACTACGAAGGTCACTATGTGCAGGTGGTAATCCAGGTGGAGACGACAATACCAGCTACATGAAGATGGACGATTTTCCGAATAACATGGGAAGCAAATCATACAAATTAAATTATTTGGAGGCATACAAATGGTGCACCGATGGTGGTCATTGGCATTTAGCTGGTGTTAAATAAGAAATAAACTAAAACACTTGTGCATAGCAATTTACATAACAACATCAACTAACAATAGCAACAACAATATCAATGGCATTGTTTCAATGACAGCACTGGCACAACAACAGCACCACCAATGAAAAATAGGCAAGCAGCCGACTACAAAGTGCAAAGTAGCAGGCAAAGCACACACAATGGCTTCAACATCAAAAGAAACGCTTTGTCTGAGAATACACATTAGACCTGTGTTTGTACAAGCATCCAGCATATTCAGCATTCCAGCCTAGGCTGCGCATGTTCATCGTCAGGTAATCGCTCACAGTCGCAGTCCGTTCAGCTATTTGCACAAACTGCTTTACAGGTACAGCTAGCGACGCATGCCGACCGCATTGTATGGCTAGCGTGATGGTAAACAAAGTCCATTAAAATGCTTTGCCGCTAGCAGATGTGTTTGTGTTCGTGCGCTTGCAAATGGGATATTAAATTTGGTGCACTGTTGCATCTTGTTTTATGTATTCAGCATTTGTTTCTTTTAAAATATGATCGTTGATATGTTACTGTTGCTACATGGTGGCATTATTATTGATATAAGAAATAATTAACATAAATGCCGTTTAGTGTCATTTAAAGGCCCATCTGTGAAGCGCAACGATCACGTTTCAGTAACTATGATCTTAGACTCATATCAGGGCGTATCTCAAATAACCATCACCAACCACTACACTCGAATTAGGCGTGAAATATTGAAGGTTTCAATACGTGGTGAAATTGCAAAAAAGTCTTGTGATTCACATTTGTAGATTCCGTGAATTATATTTATTTATGTATTTTTTTCTTCTGTTAATTGGATTCCCCTGATGATTGAATCATCACAACTTCATTAGCAAAAACTGTGGTGACGGCTCCGAAACACATATCACCACTCTCAGAATAATGTCTATGGGATTGTTTTTTTTTTCAAGAGAGTCAATGCGTTGCAACATTTTTGCACATTTAAATAAATAACTGAAATGTAATGTGGCCAGTATAAAACCGTTATAGTTAACAATTGTAAAACAACTAACGACTTGACAGTATTTATAACCTAATTCATTTATATTCATGCGTACTAATATCAAAATAAGAACACGTTTGTATATTTATCTATTAATACACAATTTGTTTGTATAAATACTTAATTGTTTAAAAATAAATATAGTGATATTTATATAATTATATGAAGTAAAATTCTGTATGAAAAAATTTTGAATTAATTATTTAAAAGTATCAACAACTTTTCATTTAATCATTTTTAAAAAAATGTCTTTAAACAATTTTGAAGTAATCACACATACTCCGCCTATCATCGAATATTTAAAGCCATCATCCAATTTAGTAGATATTGAACCCATAATACCGCAAGAATCCAATTGTAGACGGAGGATATTATGGATTTGTGCAAAGTATGGAATACATATAAATAATATGAAACATATTTATACCATCCGAAAAATGAAGTAAGAATGTAACAGCTTAGGCCGACAGTGTGATATATTCAGAATATTCTCATAACTCTTCGACTGCATGTTTTTCACATATGGCCATTCTTCTTTTTTAATCCGCACTATCAACGTTATTTTAATTACTAATTTTGTAAGTATATCTTTATGCTTAATATCATCTGGATATCATTGACTTTGCTGATGTTTTGGGGTCTATATTCATAAATCCTTTAATTTGAACCCTGAATTTATCCGAATCATGCGCATTATTAATATTCTAATTATTGATATCAAAATTAATTGAACATATATAAATTCTTTTGACAAAATTGACATTAAAACCTTAATTTTTACCAAACACTCCCAATTTATACTAGCAGTCGATTATTGCATATCACCGCTCATCTTGGAATCATAAATTGGTTACCTTAATTTCAGAGTAATAACGAAATTTCATTGATATTTTATCTTATACGTCGGTTAATTGCCATAAAGCTCTCTTTTCGTATGTATAAGCTTATAATGGGGTCAGCTGGATTTTATCTGATCCCACCAATTTTGAGTACGCAAATTGGTTTTATTAATGTTATCCTGAATCCCAAACTTTTTAAAGATATTTGGTTCAAAAAGATGTAGTCAAGGTACTTCTAAACTTTATCTGACACATTGATCATAATTATTAATAAATTTCAGGAAACCGAGTGCGAACGTAGATTAATGATTATTTTCTATGGTAAGGCTGCATATTTTGATGGTTTTCCGATGACTCGATTTGGTCGATAAAAAAGTATAGAAGAAAAAAACAATATTCTCCTGGTGGCCTGTTGAATAAAGAAGAATAATCAACAAAAAATGAATTGAATACTTGATTCAATAATAACAATATTTGATTATTCCAAAATTGCATTGCATTTTTCATGTCTTCTGAACTTTCATTGGTTTTTTCGGATATTTTTGGGTTATATTTTTACCGAAGCGAATTCCTCAATTTTATCTGACCTTGCCTATTTTGATCACTATAAAAGGCAATAACAATGGTGTCTTTATTTTCCAATTTTCATTTATTGCTTTTAAATTTTGCGTTGAATTTGCCTGGCATAATGGCAGACTATTTGAGTGGACTGTCTAAACGAGACTAACGTTGATATGTGGGTCTTTCTCAAGAACTCGCTACCATCAGTAGGGTTTGCTCGAATCCTATCTAAAACATGGTCCCAGACTCAAAATTGGTGGGGATAGCGCCTGAGATTTGTATGATCTCTGGACTAGATCCTGGCTCTCCTCGCCCTATGTGACAGTAGTTCTTACTCGAGAGTTTGTCTGGTATCCGGCAATACGAGGTACATTACCGTATACCTTGTATAAGGTATTTTTCAATGGTGCTGTGCTCGTCCTTGATGTCTATTGGCTAGTTGAGTTAAGGTAGGCCTCTTTTCAAACTATGATAGGTCTCCATGTTCCGTAGACATTACACAGCATACGCTTACACTTAAGTTAGAACCCACAAATTTATTTGCTACGTGGCATATGATAGTTAGGGGTACCTATATTCCCAAATATCATGGGTATATATTCATATATCAACTTGTACCCAAGTGCTAATCACATAAATGAAAGGAAAACTGTTCCAAACAACAGAAATGGTTTGCATGTGAAAATAGAATAAAAATTGCTCATAGGGCTGTTATATTCGCGAGTACGAGTGGCACTGCCTTGAGTTTACTGAATTGACTGTGGTGATTGTTATAGAGTAAATGCCGTATTCTATAGAAAGTAAAAGTGCAATTAAAGTTTGGACTATCCCCCTGGTTTTTTATTTATTGCATATTTGTTTGTGTGCGTGTATGCATCAGGAAACGCAAATACGCAAGCTCATGTTATGCTGAGCATTGCTCTCGCATGGCAGCGACTAACCACCAACAATGTTCTTTTTTGCAGCGCTATACTGTCAGTGTTTTACTTGGGCTGATGTGATTTCAATGCTCCTGCATATGTACAGATGTAGTAGTTTTTGTTGTTTTTGCTTAACAAAGTCATGAGATATTGAAACAACAGTTCGCATCGAACACCGCGTCGGTTTGCATGAAAGACAACAGCGCGTGCCAATAATTTGTCAAAGTTTATTAATTTCAATTAAAAAAGTTATTTGTTTTATTAAATTTTTGAATTTTATTGCAATTTAAATACATACAGTCACAAGAAGAGTGCTGTAAGTGGAATATTTAAAATAATTAATTGAGGCAATAACAATCATCTCAGTATAAAACGCTCGCAATGAGAGCGTCGTCTTAATTCTTTTAAAAAATAAAATTGGAAAAAAACATATATTCAACTAAAAAATAAAGTCAGTTCAAAATAAGCTGAAATTATTTACCAAATAAAAAAATGTATAAAATAAAGTGAATCAAGCAAAGTATTTTATTAATAAGTATAATAAATATTCAAATATGAGTCTTGTCAACAGCAAAGTTATAACAAAATTAAAATACAAATTTGAAAACATATTAAAACAGATTTAGTAGCAAAAAATGTCTACGACATTCCGAAAAATTCACATATTCCAAGAAGAGGACAAAAAAGTAGGCGAACTGTACGAACAAACCAACTACATAATCCCAATTAGTCATTCACTGTATAGAATCATCAAAATATTGTTGCAACAGCATATTCCAATAACTTTCGATGAGACAACTGCAAAATAGACTTTTTAATGTAAGATCTGGGCTATAACCCCTGTGAGAGCAACCCGAAGCTATGTTCGCTTTCACTTTAAATAAATGCCAAGAACGGAATAACGCCTGGCCTTAATACAAACGTCTGTGGAATTGGGAGAAAATGACCCAAAAATACTTCCATAAAAAATTTCAGGAGCATTCGATGAAAAACTTTGCTTTTATTTTATCAGACGTCAATGTGATATGGGAAGTACCCGCAAGTTTCGACCAATTTTCCCCATTTTTGAGTTCCATGATTTTAAGATATACGCGAGAATCCGAATTTTATTAATTAAGTTCAAAAACTACTAAAGTAATTGTGTCCACAGACAGACGGACATTGCTCATTTGCATCATTTTTGATTCTATGCATATGTCTCGAAGAAACATTCAGTCCAAAAGGATTATTTGTACACTTTAGGAGCGAATATAGCTGAAAACCCCTTAATTTCGAACAGGACACCGGTGATACCCATGATAAAATACCAGTCACATTCTGTATTATTGCCATTTGAATTTCTAAGTTACGTCGACCTATTAGTTTATTATGAATAATTTTTCATTAGCCACACAATTTCGAAAACTTAAGTGTACTAGTGTTTACACTATATTTAAAACGAGCAATCGGTCCGATTAAGTCTATTTGTAGTTTTGGTTCATTTTAATTTAAAATGAATTTCGAAATTTTCATGTTTTTTATAGAAAGCGGTCAACTTCATATTCTAATTATAAATGGGAATTAATTGGAAAACCTAAAATCAGTGCTCAGTAATTCCAAGAAGAGCTGGCAATGCATTCAAAAAATAAAATAGAAATTTGAAAAAATATTCAAAAAGAAACAAATTATTTGAATAATTGCTAATTCAGACCCTTTTAATTCCTAAAACACAAATTAATTTGTCAAACAAATAAAATTATCAACTTAATTATTAAATAACTTTAATTAGAACGAAACTATATTTATATGGAACCAACTTAGACAGTTTGAAACAAAGAAGCAGGCAAAGAAAATGTCGAATGGCTCTCCATGGTTCGCTAAGATTCAAGTTACATATTGTTTTCGCAATTTAAGTCGGTGAAATTTGTGAAATTACATGAAATTGAAGTTAAGGAAATGAGTGTGAAAACGTTGGATTAATGCAATAAAAACAAGTGGAAGTTCGTAAACAAAAAACAAAAACAGCAAACACACAGAGCAACACCGGAGTGAAAACGACAGAAATACACGCACAGACAGTGCAATATTGACAACAACGCAGCTGGTAGCAATTAAACCGACACCACAAATGCAAATAATCGAGCCAGCATCGTTGCAGCAGCCACAACAGCAGCAGCAGCAACACCAACGACCAACCCACCAGCCAGAGTATAGGCAGATTGCATGTTCAATGGCAGTGAATGTCAAAAATATTACACGAATTGCCATGAAGACCGGTGTTGGTGTCTTGCAACGTACTCTCACTGCGCAGGTACGTAAACTGTTAGCATGCAAAATATGGCGCGCTCTCGCAAACGCCAGTGACTTGGTTGTACACGCAACCAGAGAACAGCATTTGCTTAGCGAAATAAATTTGATTTTAATAAATTTTTAATAAATAAATAGGAATTAATAGTTTCAAATGGGAAACATAAAAAAACTTGCACTGCCCGATGCTTGTGTCCCATACATGAGCGCTATAAGAGAGTGACAGACATGTCTGGAGGAAGAAGAAATAAATAAAACTAAACATCGGCAAAAGTGGAGCGTCATTGCCAATGCTAATGCAAGTAGGCAAATCGCAGAGCATCCCTTACTCCGCTGTCGATGTCTGCGCTGTTAGCACTGTTACTGTTGCCAGCATGCGGCACATAAACAGACGATACGGCTGCTGGCGTTGTTCGTTATGCTAATGTTGTTGCTGTCGATTGTGTCAGTGGCAAAGTCAAGTCACTCATTAATGTTTTGTGATGCGGAATCAATTTGTTGTCGCCATCAAAAACACTTTTACGTTTACTTTTTGCATCACTGACGTGGGGCAATAGCCGCTCGAGGCGAGGGTGCATTTTTTGTTTTGTTATGGTGTTTATTTCGTGTTTTCTTTCTCTCGTTTTTCTGTTGTCTGGAGTTTCGCGAGACTGCCGCTATGACTGCGCTGAACTGTGTTTGTATTTATTTTAGTTATCTTAATTTTTTCAATGAGTGGGTGGTCAAAATGATGTGTTACCATTAACATAATTTTTCGTACATTGTTAATTATGGAAAAGATTATTGAATAAAGATAGCCATATTTTATGCGGCCATTGCTGTATATGAAATTAGTCCTAAAGTCTAGGCAATTGGACACAATTCTGACTATGTATGAAGCATATACAAACTAGACGTTACAATATAAAAAATTAAAATGCCTAACACAAAGTACATTTGAATAGGAATTACTATAAGCATTCATTTTTGTATGTTTTTTTTTTTGGTAAATTCACATATATTCCTGAATATACGCGAATTATGGTCATTATTACTAATATTATTTTTAATATTCAAATTCCATTGACCTAGATCGGTTTTTGTGAGGACATCTTAATAAAACCACATTTTTACCAAAAACTTCCAATATATTCTAGATAATCGTTGTGAGAGTACCTATGAATATTATCAAAGCACGCTTCTCTTTGAATAGCTCATATACTTATCAAAGCAATAACGAAATTTCATTGACTTTTGATATTATTTGTGGCTTAATTTTCATAAAACCATCTTTTATGTTTATCCTATACCACCCATTTTAGCAAGTCAACTTGATTTTCTCAATTGAATGTTGTGTCTTATACTTTGTCCACATAGATGTTTCATTGTTTGCACATTGATAGTTTATATCAATTTCATCATAAATACAAAATATCAGGAACCTTTATACATATTTCTCGCTAATTTGTACTGGAGGATCGGAACAGGCGGCCGGATATCGCTTTATCGAATTCTACGGTGATGGTATTGGTATTCATTTTGATAGATCGTCCAATAAATACTTGCCAACAAATTGGGAACCTCTATAAGAATTGTCTTTGTTCTATACGCAGGTGCTTAAAATTATTAGTTTATAACCGATTTCGTACACAAGACACACAGAAATTTACAGGAATTTCAACTTTAATCTACTTTAAATCATCCAAAATATTGTTATCAATAAAAAATTTTAAAACGAGATAGATGTCTTTTAATTTCACATGCCTTAATTTATCAAAATCTTACTCTATTTACATCCCCATTTTATAGATTTTAGTGAAATGTGCTTTGGTTCATATATGCTGGTTCACACATTTTTGTCCTTATTAAAAACTTCTGTAGCCATATATCATCATGACTAAACAATGGCTGCGCTAAGATTTATCAATTTAAATTATATTTACTAATTTTATTTTCTTTTTATTGAAAGTCTATATATTTATCACATTCCAATTTATACAAGAGATACCCGATGTACTGGGTGCTAGGCTGAGTACGTCTTTTTTAAAACTTATCAATCATAGAGCGAGGGTATTATGGGTTTATGCAACGTATGTAATGCAAAAAAATAATTTTTTCCGAGTATATGATTCTTGGAGGCATATTGAAATGAAGATTTTGAAAATTATTGATCAGTCGACCTCTGGTAGGTACATAAGAACTTAAGATAGACAAATAATATAATATAAATGATTTTGGAGGTTTGGTCTATGAGTGCGATCTTCAGTTATGAACAAACCTTTCCCATTCACGAACAAAAGCTCACATTTTATAGAATATACCCAAGAACCCAGTGATTTATGTCAAAGTATACTCAAGTTCTCTTGATCACATACAGACAGTCGGAACGTCGTACAAACGGGCATTGCTTAATCGCTTTGCTTCTATGTATAACTTTCCAAGAAGCATATACCTGATGGCATGCCATGCATGGCAGGGACCTATTATACATTCAGTCAATTGTCTGATTTGTATAAAAGCACCTTCTGAAAGTAACGTTTATGCGTTGGTTTGTTAAATCCATCTCCCTATTTCATAAGCGCTGAGCGTTGCGTACCAATTGAAAGAATTTGCGACTTACAAAAGTTCGCCTGATATGTGAATACCAAGTGTCGCACATCATCCCTCGCTCAGCCGTCGTTACTGCCTTCGTCTGCGGTATTGTTGTTATCTGTTTTTATTTGCATCTAAAAAAGCTGCCTGCTTTTTTTGGTCTTGGCTTAATGTGTCTCTCATGAATTAATTCAATTTTGTATATATTATTTATAGCAGCGATGCACCACATGTAGTATAAATCAATGCAGCATTTAAAACAGCGCCCGTGTCGCGATGAAACCGCAGAAGTGAAAAACTTTTATTCGTTTTATTATTTGACTAATGACAATGCATTGTGCTGAACTTAATATCTGACATCAGCTGAAGCGACAAAATATGTAAATCTATGCGGCGCCTGCATATGACATATGGCTTGCGACAAACTGTTGCACGCATAGCGACACACAGATCTACTTTCTGCCTCAGGTCAGCAACATCAACAGCCGCAGCAGTGGTCCCTATAAATAACATTTGAACTAATAATTTATTAAAGAGAATTCAAAAGTTTAATCGCTAATGACTACGCGCCGCTGAAACTTTACAGTGCGTACCGAAAGTATGCATACAGCTGTGGCAAAATTTAAGGCAATGTCCGAATAAATGTCATGTTGGCAAACCTTAGTTGTTTTGCAATGCTCCCAATGCCATTTGGGCTGGGCAAACGTTGAACGTTGTGCAATGCCTGTTCTCAGTTGTTTGGCGTGCATTGCATATTCGATATGCTCCACATGATTCATTGCAACTATCTGTTGTGGAATATTAAAATCTTTAAGAGTAGCGGACACTGTGGGCGCATTTGAATATATTGTGGCACCAAAAAAAATTCTTTTTTTTTTTTTTTAATGAAGAAATTACAAAACCGTTTATCGATGACACAAATTAATTCTACAAATTAGTGTTTTGTCCATCATGTTGTTCAGTGATTGGACAATAAATTTTTTGTAGTTTGTGGCGTCTATTTTGCATTACGTAAACAAAGCGAAACCACAAACTTACCACACAAATCAAAGAAAATTCGTATAAAGCTATTGAATATGCTTTTTCTAATTCATGATATTTTTTATATGTTTTCAATATTAAATTTACATTATTTGTGCAGCAATATTAATTCATTTTTGTAGGAGTCCTCGCGATAAATGGAATTTGAAAAAGGCTACACAAGAACTAAAACGAAAAAAATTGAACAAGTAAGTTACAGTCGTCTTAGAACGACAGTGGAATACACGTCGCTTTCAAGTGAGTGACTTTTATCCAACCAAGTCCATTTTTGGTGGAAAGATTGCTCATAATTATCATAATTCAACGAAAAATTGGCCTTAAACTCTGTTTTCGGAGCACATAGTGTGCATTTTTTCAATAAACATTAATCATAATTATGATAGCTCAACAGTTTAATTTCGATGAACTCGTTTAGTTTTTCTGGCAAATTGGCCTTATATCCTTCATTCACATTAGTTGACTGGAAGTACCTCTTATTTTCATCCAATCTTACTAATTTTAGTGGTACAAATTGATCATAATTATGATAATTCAGTTTGGATTTGGCATGTACACAGAACTCTCGTACAATGTCATAGAATTGTGAACATGATCACTGATGCCGTCGAATATGAAAAACATACTGCAATGGTGCTTTCTTGGATATTCAGCCAACCCTTCACAGAGTGTGGCGTCAAGGTCTTTTGTATAAAATTAAAAAGTTGCTACCAGCCCACTTCTCCCTGATAGTCAAATCGTACTGATGTAATCGGTTTTTCTATGTAACACACAAATATGAAACTTGGACTATACGTGGCATTAATGTGACAATCCAGCAAGGAAGTGTTTCCGAGCCCATCCTCTGGTCTGTATACAATATTTAGGACTGATTTTCCATGAAATGCTGACGTTCATCTATCACCATATACAGGTGACACAGCGGTAATCGCAATACGTGGAGTGCCCGCAAAATCATTCTCTAATGCAAAATGAACTGTATAAAATTGAGAAATGGCTAAAGAAATTGAAAATTATGGTGAATTCTGTGCTTTCTAGTCACATTTGCATTGAGAAAATGTGAGACCTTTAAATGACTTGCAGTTCATCTTGACCAAAGACTGACATGTAAGGATCATATAAAAATAAACAACAACAATTGAATGTAAAAACAGACGAAATACACTGGCTACTTTATCCAAAGTTGCAGCTATGTTTAAGGAATAAGATATTATTGAAACATGTGCGGGCCTACGGGATACAATTGAGATTTTCCAATGATATGAGTCAAAGTTATTGCGAAATATTACAAATGAGCCCTCGTTTGTAAGCAACGAAGAAATCCACAAAGACTTAAGTATTCAATATGTAAAGTCAGAAATTGTTGAGATAAGCAAGAAACATACAAGCAGACTCGAACATCACCCTTACATATTGACTAGAGCTCTTTCGGATAACAGTCTTACAACAAGAACACTCAAACGCTCCCATTGCTTGGATCTACTTATTCGTAAAATAAATAAAAAAAATGAAAATAATTAATGGAATAGTAGACATATAATAATTTGTCTGTATTCAAGAAACCCATCGAAGTTTTAATATAATTTATATATATTATATATATATACCCACCAACAGATGTCGTACTATCCTGTGATACTATTATCTATAATCATCTCATTTGTTTACGTTAATTGACAGATAGAAAATGAACTAAAATTTAAAAAAATGTAATACAACTTAGGAAACATGAAGTTATTACACAAAAAAAAAATGAAGCTTCTACATGTCATGAAATGTCCATGAAATTTCGTAATTGCGTGGACACTGATATAAGCCAGCTATGATTCAAAAATTGAGAGAGGCTTAGATGACATACAAGTGGTTCCCCAGCATAACTATCTAATAAATTTTTAAATTTCTGGTGAACATGCGGATTTAGCAATAGTCATCAAAAACACTAATATACGTAAATATAATTGTGAAATTAAAATAATACGGATATTGATAATAAGGTTAGAAACTTTGGTTATGATTGGATTAAGTTAAAAGTTCCGCCAGTACATCTCCAAAATAAAGGCTGTATGCATATCAACCTAGAAATACCAATGAAAAACTGAAGCGAAAATTGTCTAGCTTGTAGCACAGTTGGATCATGCGTACGCTATGATGGTTGAGTCCGCAGGTTGTAGTTGTGCGGTAGTTGTCTGGTCACTACCGAAACACGTGTGAAGCGAACCATGGCAATATCATTTTCAGCCAACTAGGATTTTTCATAAAATATTTCTAACTCCTCTTTCCATGACGTCCAAATAATTACAATAATTGTTGTCTAACAATCACGAGGATCTACGGCAATTGTTCAATTAGAGTATATACCAATAGTCTCAATATTAAATACACTAGAAAGCCCATGATATTTTGTAATTAAAATTATAGTGTGAACCAAGGAAGACATGAAAAATTATTAATCAAGATAACTTTGATAATGTGTATTAAAGACGAATAGACATGCGCGGAAAGTATTCAGTCCAATATTTCAATACGCAGAGTAGTACATCGTCGGCGTTACATTTACTCAGTTCAGCAACGGCAAGTCAGTAGGTCTGACGAATACGCCGTTCGCATTTGAATTAAGCATCATGAGTTAATATTTTGTAAGTGCAGCAGATAATGGTATTGGAGTGATTTTCAACGTTCGCTTTTGTGAAAAGTATGTAATGCATAGAAATAATCCTATCTGACCATATGTTTCTTTGAATTATATTCATAAAAAAAAAAAATCAGAAAATCTTGATTGGGCGATGTCCGTCTGTCTCCTCCTCTGTTTCTGCAAAAAATTTTTTAAAGTAGGGTCAAGTTCGTGAATGCACAAAAGCGGTTCAGAACTACGGGTAGCTCTCATAGTACGTTTACTCTCGATTTCACGGTAATCAGTAAAAAGAACAAGCTTTTCATTGCATACTACTGACATTTGCTATGGGAGCATCTGTGAGTCATTCACATAACATAAAATTTTAAAGCAATCGGTCAACAATCTCGGGTACCTCCCATAGAACGTTTACTGCCGATTTCATGGAAGTTAGTTTAAAAGACATATTTCGTCGCATGCTACTGAAATTTGTTACTTTCGATATGATCGAAATGAGTCTATAATTTTCGATACTTCTTATAGGCGTTTTATCCCCGATTCTATTTAAATGAGTAAATACCAGTTGCTTCTTCGGGTGTTACTGAAATGTGCTAGTCTTAAAATATTTTGCTTTTATGAATTGAATAACTGATGGGTATTATGTAGTGTCGTGCCGGACTGTTAAATCGATCTTGTTTTATTAACGTGTTAGAGAATGATAAGTACGTAATCAAGTCAAATGATAAATCAGGGTAAGCTGAAAAATAAATTAATTGGCTTGCGGTAGTTTTTAATCCACCACAAATAGAAGTCTTTTGTCTACTTCAACCTGCGCTCTTCACAATCAGAGGCATGCGTTTGTAACACCCAGAATGGAAAACTTATGATAAGTATCACTACTGGCATTGATCTATTCAAGTCCGTCCATCTGTCTAACTGTCCGTAAGCAAAAATAGAAATAAGGGCTGACGGTAATTTGTCGCAATTTGGTAAGATATAAGTTTGAATTTTATTAGCCTAGGTTAGGCTGGCTGACCATGTATAATTGAGAGCGAATAGACCCGTTTGGGTCCGTAGCAGTCTCAGATGGGAGTATGCAATTTAGTTTTACAACTAAAGAAAGAATCGTTCCTGAAACAAAATAATCATATCATAACATTTCTGAATTGAGTGAACATAAATATATTCAATCGATGTGTGTACCAAAAATAAGCAAGATTGGATCATAATCAGAAGTACTTCTTGTTTGTCTATGGTGTCCGAAAAGACAGTTTAATGCAAAATTTGGCCAGACCAGTTAATCAAATTCAACGAAATTTAATTATTGAATTATCATAATTATGATGAATGTGTGTGCCAATAATGTACATGATTGGATGAAACTCAGAGATACCTCCAATGCACCGAAAAAAGGGCACTGAGACAATTCGAACAGAATAATTATTCCAAATATTTTGTGAGCAACGTTAATATCTCACTGCCTACAGTAACTTTCTTAGTTTTTTATATTTTTGTTTTTGTTTAAAATTTAATTTATTTTTTGTTTTTGGACGGTTGCAATTTTCAATAGAGAAGTAATGAATGCAAAGCAAACTCTGTCTTCTTTTCCCAACACATGAACGAATTTGTAGTATAGTTAATATTAAGGTAATTGGTATATTCTAAACGATATAATAGCGTTCAACACTGAAAACAGTGTTAGGTGTCATGGAATTATACTATTAATTTTTAAAATTATTGAATGTACCTAATATTATATGAACAATACTAACAATAATACTGAAACAGCAATCTAGGAGTCGGTCACATCCGAACAACATCGTACTATAATATTAAAATAAAATGCCAAATAATTCTTATACATCTATTTCATTTTTATATTTTTCATGAACTAAATTTGTTTGTCTATTTTGCAGTTTCTCGTGAAATGTAAAGTTTAACCGAGATAAAAAACAAGAAACAAAGTTAATAATCATAAAATGAAAGGGTTCAGCTTTAAATCCCATAAAATTTTGTCAATTTTTTTTTTTAATAAAAAATCTTATTTTAGGTTCTAATTGGTATACCGGACGTTTCTCTTATTTTCATGCAATCATTCCCATTTTGATACACAAATTGAATCAAAAATGAAATTTTGTTGTGTTTAATTAATTATTATGGATTATTTTGCTTGAGCCCTCTATTATTTTCATCCAATGATGCCTACTTTTGCAACATTTTCAGATGCTTTCATTACCAATCTATTTACGAAAATTATTATTCAATTTCATGCAAAGAGGTGTTCTGGACGTTCCCAAAAAACGGGTTGGATAGGAACTACGTTCGAACAAAGTTAGAAAATTTTTCTATAGATTATGTGTGCTAAATTTGGTTAGAAGTTATAGCTCAACGAGTTTTCTCTAGATTTCTATGTCGGACGGATGGACGGACAGACGGTCAGACAGACGGACGGACATCGCTATATCATTTTCTATGGTGATGCTTATCAAATGCGTATACATTTTGATATGTCCCTGAGAACTCGTTCTAAATGCTACAATCGTATGGACAAAACCAATATACACTTGCCACTAACATGGCGAAGTATCGGAAGGGGTGAAGCGATTGCATCGATTTTGCGAAGAAGCTTTGAAAATTTCAGACGCATTAACTGTACAATTAATTAATTTAAGATAATAACAGTAATTAATTTGCCGACGTTGAAATTAATTACTCTTTAGTCCTTTCGGTGGGTTTGGCTTATGGAACGAATAGTCATGTTAAATTCTTTTCATAATGAATCAATTAATTAATTTAAGATAATAACAGTAATTTATTTGCCAACTTTTAAATGAATAACTCTTTAGTCCTTTCGGTTGGTTTGGCTTATGGAAAGAAGAATCATGTTAAATTCTTTTGATAATCGATGGGTTTGTGCAAAGTATGTAATGCAGAGAAATAATAATTTTCGACTATATGTGTCTAGAATCCAAAAGTAAGACTTAATCCGATGTCCGTCTTTCGATATGTCCAACTAAAAAGCCAGATCGAGCTCGCGACTAGCCCAAATCATTCCACAATTTCAGGTAAATCCTGTCAGTTGTTTACTTCCAATTTCACTGAAATCAGTAAAAGCATGCTACTCAAATTTGGTATTGAAACATTTTGGGGTCATTTCCATAACATCAAATAATGTGAGCAAGATCGATGCAAAATTTCCGGTATCAACCATAGAATGTTAACTCCTGATTCAACGGAAATGAGTATAAAGGCCTGCCTTTGAAATTTGGTTTTTAAGTGATTTTACGTTATTTCCATAACATTGTTCAAGTTGAGTGAAATCGGATACATTTCGCAGGCATTTTACCTGAGATTTAAATTCACTCACTCAAATCATCAGAAGTTACTTGAATTTGTTATTGCGGCAAAATTTTGATAATTCTATAAATAAATGACTGATGGTTACTATGAACTCGGTTTTGCCGGACTCCACATCTATATAGCTTTATTGTCCATCTATGCGCAACATAGGGAGCCAGATTAAAAATCATTAAAAAAACTGAACAATAAATTCAAATTTCAAAAATTTACTCCAGCACTCAAACGAATGCTTAATTGAAGAAGTTTTAACATGATTCAACTAACAACAATTCAACTTTATTTTGAATTTATGCGTAATTAATGATTATGATAAACAAGCGAGTGATGTGAATGCATAATTAGTTGTAGCAGTGCCCGTCGCCGAATCCAACAAAGAGCTCAAATTTATTTCATCTATTACACATGCGACGCTACGGTTTAGAATTCAAATGCGTACCTCGATAATGCGTGCAAAGCCGCATAAGCCAATTAGTAGGTACTTGTCGTAGAATTTACAAGACAATGTCTTATTATGTATGTGAAAATTTTGAATTATGTCAAAAATTATAAAATAAAATTTTATCAAAAGAAAACTCTGTAATATTTGGCTCTACGTCAGTTATTCACATATGAGAAGGTGCCGGAAAATGTTAAAGTTAAATGTTAATTGTTTATGTATCGTCAAAATTTCAGTTGTTGTCTTATACATATGTTGTTTACTTAAACATTTCTTTTGCCTCTAATGCGACTTTTTGACGTTTAAGAAATTCCAACACGATTCATGAAGATTTTAGTTTTTGATTGGATTTCATTCGAGTTAATCATGTGGAAATGCACAATAGGCGTAATGTAATTGCAACATGTCGAATTTCATTACTGGTGGGACGAAACAGTTTTTAGGAAACATTTCGTTCTCGAAAATATGGTGGGTAAATTTTTATAGGCCTCTTTAATTTGTTGACGCTTGTAACACCCAGAACGACTTAACGAAATTCTATAAATATCCATACCGTTATGCTCACGGTCATCTTGGTATATGCATGAGTCCATCATAGCAAGCAGGATCGATGTAAGAATAGCAAATTTCAGTAACTTCCAATAAAACAATTTTAACTCATTTAAATAAAAATGGGAAACCGCCTATTGAAGATATCGAAAATTGCTGACTAATTTTAGTCATATCATAGAATAATATGGCAATAACGTAACGACGTCTTAATACCAAATTGAAGTAGTATGCTATGAAAACTCTGGCATTTAAGCTAAGTTCCAGGAATAAATATTCCATCGGAGGTACGCGAAGTTACAAACCGGTTTCACAAAAATTTTACAATGTCATGGCATTCACTTAAATATGCTTCCATTCCAAAATGTCAGTACAATGCCATGAAATACCCAGGTCTTATGATAATTTTATGTAAAATTGAGATTACACGTTCTATGGGAGGTTCCCAAAGTTCAAAACCGATATTGCTCATATTGTTCGATGTTATGGCATTAACCTATAAATGCCTCGATACCAAATTTGCAAATCTCCTCATAAACAGGTCACAGACAGTCATCAGTGGGACAGACGGACAACGCTCAATAGATATTTTTCTTTTTATTTTGTATGTATATGTTCCCAAGAAACATATATGTCGGAAACGATTATTTCTATGCATTACATATAACAACAGGGGGCACTTCATAATAAGCCTTCAGAGAATGCATTGATATAGGTTTATCACATTTGCAACACGTATTTTGACACAAAATCGCAGGATGAAGTTAGAATTCGGCTATGATATGACCAGTACGCTTACTCAATTTATTTGACATAAGAGGGTTTATGCCATTTTAGTCAAGTCAATGAAATGGTAATTGCCGTTTTCACGCACATAAATATGCAAGGTCGAATAACATTGGAAGACATTTCCAATGCACCAAAGAAATCGAAAGTTTTACACCAAATACTTAAAAAATCAAGTAAGAATGTCACGTCATGTCACGTAGTTTTAGAGCAACTTCGATTGTTTAGCGGATCACCCTTATTTACGAATAATAAATGGCTCATATTATTTTCAAAAACATTTGACGAAAATTTGATCATATTTGTGGTTTAATTTGCAAAAAATCCTCATTCATTTAATTATGGCATATTGTAGGCACGTCTAAATTTAAGCTGATCCCATTGATTTTAAACACACGAATTGGTTATATCAGTTATATATATACACATGTATGGGTTATAACAATATCATCTCAATTTCTTAATACAGCAACCAAATTACATACGTGTCCCGTGGAATACTTAATATCAACCATATAGGCGTACTGAAAGTGTCTGAAATATTCATCAGTTTGGAACCAAATTCATACTTGGAGCTATGATTTTAAGATTAAGTCTGCAAACCAAGTTTGGTAAAACTAGATCAAGATGGTTCCGACGTATGGACGGACGGATAGACGTACGGACACACAGACGTAAAGACTGACGGACAGACATCGCTATATCGAATAGTGGTTATACTGAACATATCAGTATACATATATTTTTTTTTAATGTTTTGCCAGATTGTTGAATTATAGTCAGGGATGCCCCTGAATATCATCTGAACACGCACATATTTGAATCAAAAATGGCTTTTATTAATGTCAAAGCAATAAAAAAATGTCAATGACTATTTATGAAACTTGTGGATTAATACGTACACAAACCTATTTTAATAAATATTCCAAAAAATTTTAAGCACTCAATTAGTTAAATCGGTGTCATCATGAAATGAAACAAATATAAATTGTACCTTATTGAATATAGAACGCTAATTGCTACACAAAGATGCACTAGGGATGCCTCTGAATTTGATATCAACTCTCCTATCTTAATTATTTAATTTTGGCTAGCTCTATATATTTTTGTAGCTTATTTTAGGCAAAACTTTTAATTTTCACCACATACGATTTTTCTCCTTTTTCCTCCGAACCAAGTTTGGCAAACCCAGCGTAACCGGTTCTCTCGAGATTTTTATAATGAACGGATTGAAAGAAGCGGTATAAATTTTATTAGGTCTCCGATCACAAGTGCTGGGTGTCACAAATGTATAACCAAAAACCCAAATCCATGAAAAACTAGCAGCTTCGGTTGTACTGTTTACAGCATCTTTCAAAAGAACTCATTCACAGATTCCCGCTTCGGTTGGGCCAGAGCATTTTGAGCTGTTAACAGAATGTTGACAGCTAACAGACGATCAATCAAAGACAATATATGTATTGTGAGTAGCTAGCAATTCACAGCCTTATATTGAATTCTCAAATTAAATTCAGTTTTTGAATTAGCAGCTCACGAAGGTGGTGTTGTTTTGTCCCACAAGGTATTTTTATTGTAGCATACTGCGTGTTGTTGCGTAGTGCTATCGATGCATGCAGCCTTATCTAATCTAGTGGGTTATGTTATTGTTATTCGTTTTTCGTTGGTTTTTATTTATGTCGCTAATGAAATTGGCAAAGTGTATATAAGTGTTGGCCATACGTGTGAAACACTCGATACTACACCGCTATCAAAATATATACCGATATCTTCAGCATCTCGAAAAGATTCGATTGAGCCGTGTCTGTCTGTTGGCCCATACGCCAAATGTAGGAAAAGGGGATTGAGGTAGATTTAGAAACACAAATTGTATTGAACAATTTCAGATTGAAATTTGAATTAAGTTAACATGATACGTTTGTTTTGGTTGCCAAACAAAATTGGAGCGCTATGGCTATGTCTGCCATATAATTTATAATTCAATATCATTGCGTAATTAGGAAAATAATGATATCATATAAAGGTTTTTTGAAAATGGACACTTTTGTAGTCCCAATAGAGGGTTTTACGCAAAATTTCTAACAATTCAACAAAATTTCATTATTGTATATATACATATACGTATGTGAGCCGAAAACAGAATTGTAAAAAATTTTAAACACACACGTAACACAAATTGAATGACCTTTTTTTAAATGTATAAAAGATTTATTTACAATCGGTATTTCTAAAAGGGGCTTGATTGAACGAAAATCAAAGGTACCTCCGATACGCAGATCACGTTTGAAAATGGGGTCTTAGTAACGATACTCAATCCAATTGATCAATGTCTAAATATGATCAATGTCTGTACGACAACTGGCCTTGATTTATTGAAAACAATAGGGAACTACAGTCCACTTAGGTATTTTCTCACCCAATATTATGAATTAAAAAATCAATTTTTGCATAATTTGGATTTCAAGGCGAAACATATCGTTTTATGACTCATATATTCTTAAAAATTCTGAAGTAACATGTATTATGTTTTTTTTATATAGAATAGAAATAATCATTTCCGAGTATATGGTCCTTGGGAACATATTCATAGAATGAAACAAGATAGATGTAATAGTCGGTCAATTGGGTCATATCTCCCATAGAACGTTAATTCCAGATTTCACAGAATTTAATTGCATGATACTGAAATTGGATATGGAATCAGGTTTATTCATGGCGATTACATTGTAAAATTCTAGCAAAATTAGACTATAACTTGGAGAGCTTCCTATAGAAGGTTTACTTCCGATTTATTGGTACTATGCGTAAAAGGCAAGCGTTTCATTGCATACTTCTGTAGAAGCTGATAATGATGACGTTGATTAATTTGAGCAATATTTGTTCACAACTTCGGGGACAGCCCGTAGAACCTTTACGCCCAATTTAAAGGAAATTAGCATTACTGCCAGGTAAGTGATCATATGCTATGAAGAGTTGGTTAAGCAACATTTTTGAACCATTTTCATAATATTATCAAATAGGAGGAAAATTGATTCATTACTTCGGATGCCTNTTTGAACCATTTTCATAATATTATCAAATTGGAGGAAAATTGATTCATTACTTCGGATGCC
>JXOS01024294.1:1359-47591 GCA_001015075.1 Cirrula hians
AAAAAAAAAAAAAAAAAAAAACGTGAAAAGCGCAAAACGCATGAGCAAGTGTTATAATAAAAATCGTTTGGGGCATAGCAAACGCATAAAGTAAATTGGAAATTTACCATTTATTTAAATAATATTTGATTTGATTTCGAACGCTCTGCCTTTTAAATATATTTTATATTTTGAAATTTTAAATAGGTGCTTTTTGCGTGCAAATATAACTTTTTATTTGCCTGCTTTAATAGCAACATCTCAATGGTGCGGATTTTGTTGTCATAAAACGTTTCGTGACATTACCAGAAAGACATGACTCCAGCGTCTCGAGTGCGAATTACCTTTATAACATGCGAATATAGCTGCGTAATGAGAGCAATTATGATTGCTCTGTGGCAGCTCATGTGTATGACAAATTTTGAAGTTTTTCAAATTAACTCACTTGCCGGTCAGCTTATACAGAGTGTTCGGTAAATTTTGGTTACAAATTGCAGGTGGACTACTCTACATTTCATATCATATCTTCACTTCTTCAGACAACATTTCTAAATTATCCACTATAGCTACTTGAATAGTGCTACCACTGAAATGAAGCATAAGTTGGATATAGATTGTAAATGCTGGTTCAATAGTTGTGTAATTAAGAGTGCAAAAAAAAAAAAAAAAATCATTGAATAATATAGCGTTGCCGCTCTAAATTCAAAATAAATTATAATATTTTTTAATAGATTGCCCAGTGCTGCGGAAATTTCCAGAAAAATCTTCCAAAACGTTAAATACCTTGGTGTAAAACTGGACAGTGATATGTTTTTCCAATTTCACAACATATTAAATTCCTACACATCACTTCGAAATTGCTAAGCATAGTGAAGTCACAAAATAAAAACGTTCAGCTTGAAATCCAAATTATATGTTTTTTGTAAGTAAACAAAAAAACTTGGACTGGAAAGGTGTACCGGAAGATCTTCAAATTTTCATTGATTACATTTGAGGTCACTTATGGATCGAATTTCTGGCTTAATTCATTTTAAAACTTCTTTTTGGGCAACAAAGGTCTACTGAAGATACCTCTGTTTTCATCCCATTATCCTAAATTTAGAAACACACACAAATCATTTCTTGTCTAGTCAATAATAAAATTTCGGTCAATTTGATTAAAGTTTTATAATAATTTTCTTGAAACCCTCTTTTAGAACAACATAGCTGTACAGCGATAGCTGTATCGAATCTAGTCCAATTTTGAAACACATATATATCATATTTCACTCAATAACAAAATTTCGTCGAATTTGATCAATTTTTCTGGTCAAATTTGCATAAACTCTCTTTTCGGACCACTTAGGTGTACTGGAGGTAACTCTGATTTTCAGGTAATCGTATACATTTTTGGGTATCATTTTTATGTTATCTAATCGTTGATAATTCTTAGTTAAAAAAAAAAGAAAATCGGTCTAATTCCAATTTAATATTTCTTTTATTTGGAACTCACTCAAATGAACAGTATAAGATATTGGTATCCGATGAAAAAAAAAATAAAATAAAATTGGAAATAATAATTTGAAATATTTTTATTGGACTTGGGCTTAGATAATTCCGGAATTATTGGAACGCCTTTTGATATTTTCAAATTTCATTGAATTAATGGAAATTAATTTTGTTTAGTTGTTGGAAACGCTTCGCGATACACAACCAATAATATTTTCATCCTTAGTGGTGGTTTGGAACTCTTCTTAGCAATAGCTTCCTTATGTCCACAAATAACAACTGTATTATATGTAGTTTTACATACCATTCATTGATATTGGCGACGCCCGCAGAACGATGGTACCGAGCAGAGCTTTGTTGAGCTGCATTTGCAGTGTATTCTGCAGTAGGTTCACGACTCCATTCAGACTGAAATTACTAATTGTCTAGTTGCCAGCATTATTCAGTAATTCAGGAGCTCTTTTTATCCGTATTTATTTGGGCAGCGCTCTCACGCTATAATGCTAATAGCTGACATGACAAAAACAACTTGAGAGTTTTTTTTTCAAAACTCTTGATCACAGCTGTCACGAAACAGCTGAGATCTAAGCAATCAGCTTTGAATTATAAATAGTTCAACGGTTCTTAACTTCAACAAGAACATGTTTTGCTAAGCGTCGAATAAAGCACTGGAACTGAGACAACTTCTCCAGAGTAATATCAATTGATTGGGACTACTCACGGGATTGGAATTTTTGTATCAGTAAAACGTTGTTACTATGGTATTTCAAAAGCGTTGCTTGCCTTGAAATTTGCCAAACAATCAATGGGCCATGCACAAGGACGCCTATTTTTCCAGAGTATAAAACTCTACTTTACAATTTATATGCATAGAAGTGTGAATAGCCTATAGCCAACAATTCGAAAACCGAATGTAATAAAAATGGCAAAGGCCTTTGCATGTATTTCATTCAAATTTTTGCAACATCATTGCCGCACACAGTTGGCGCCTCACAGCTGCACGTTGGGCTTCGTGACCCAAATAGCGCATAACAAACGAACAGCCTGCAAATATTTAACATGTATTTTTGCATAACTAAGCCAACAACAAAAACTATCGCACACAAAAAAATGTTAAAACTATTTCGCATGGCAGAATCGTAATTTATAAGCAACTCCGGCGTAATACCAAAATTTGGTTTATTTGTAGTGCGCGCGTATTGTTTTGCAGTGCTGCGTGGAAGGCGACGAATAATTGCCAATAGTGGCAGCAAATTTAATTGCCAAAAATGCAAATGCCACAACAAAAAACGTTGTTCGTAGGAACAATAATGCTTAACGCGTAGTGAGTATGCGAGTTTTTTTGGAGACATGGATGTATTGAAGGTACTTTGAGTTTCATCCAATTGGGTTCATTCTGGATACACACAAATTGATCATATTTGCGATTACTCAATAACACAATTTCGTTTGATTTCATTAATGTTTGGAGTTAATTATACTTGAAACCTCATATTTATGATCACTGAATAATAAATTGCATTGCGTTTGAGCAATGTTTCTGACTACGTTTTCGTAAAAGTCTCTGGTGGACTACATAACCGCACTGCAGGTAACTCTAATACTTATGTAAATATTTACATTTTATGGAAATGCTTAGACCCGATCAAAATCAAGCATATTGCGCAATATACCAACTTTTAAGGTTGCAATAGGTAGAAGGACACAATTTTAAGTAAAAATTTCTACCGTAGGTACCTGAAACATTGATCTGATCTTGACTCAAATAAATATACATATAATATAAATATACATATAATATATATGTTCATTTTAGGTTTTGCGTACGGACGCATGGGAGGAAGCACATCGATTATGATGTTTTATATTCTCAGTAGTCTCAAATCAATTATTCTAGGTGTGATAAAAGTGTATGACCAAAACTTGTACTCACTTTGCCCATTATATTCTTGTTATGTATTACAACATGAACTCATGCAAGGAAACCAAGAACAAGAACTGAACTGACTGCTGACTCATCAATTTGACCGCTTACGAGTTTGTACCATGGAAATGGGCGTGATCGCTTTGAAGCCATCAGCTGCAGCTGCTGCGAAAAAAACTGACTGAAAGGTGTGTGCACATCTTGCCTGTATGTGCTGGCATCTGTACTGAGCAGCGGGAGCCATTGTCTGAAAGCGCTGCATTTCTCTTTCATCCGCATTCCACGCATTGTTTGCACTGGCATGTCATTTCGCTAATTTAGTTGCGTTCAAATGAACTTTGCATTGCGCCAGCTTTAATTGTGTGCGTGTTAATTAAATTGCATTTGCTTGTGTTTGCACTTAAATTTATTGATTTATACGCTGACCTATTGCATTGTCAGTGCAACGCCACAATACCAATTACCAGTACCACCAAGCAAGTGGAAATTATTAATGAGTCAGGCGTGTATGTACACCTAGCTTGTGATGGAATTTGTTTTTGTTTGGATAAGCGGTACAATGGAGAGCGAAACAGAAACAACATTGTAATACAGTTTGAGAGATGATATCAAAAATAAATAGGATTGCTAATCATACTCAGCTACAGTACAATGAAGGTTTGTTTTGTTTTGTTAAGTCCCGGTACCTCAGTTTGTACTAGAGGTATCGAAATTATGGATTGGTTGGGTTCATTTACGGAAAATGTGGTAAAAAAGTGTATTTAAGCTTAAAAGGGAATGAAGTCATGGTAACTTAAAATACGTGATAATAAACGATGCATATTCCACTGGAAATTGTGGACCGATAAAGCTTTTTTCGAAGTATTTACAGATAATTTGAATTGAATTATAAATTAGAATTAAAAAAAAAATACTGGCGCATAAAGGACAAATGCGATAAGGCCTTTTGTACGAACAGAAGTAAAAATCTAATAAGCCTAGGAAGAGCCAACATCAGTCATGTATTTGGACTTATCAAAGGACACATAATCCTGGGGAAATATGGTCAAAGGCTCCGCCTTCGCGTATCAGCAATTTGCCGATACTGTGGTTACGAGGAGGAGGAAGTCACCACTGAACATCTACCGTGAAGCCATAATCAAACAGAAACTACTGGGCAGACCATTCCTTGGGGAATTGGCTTATCTGGAATACACAAGTTGCAACAGACTAGCACAATTCATTCAAATCATCAGATACGACCAACGGTAGGAGGGTGAACACATTAGAAAGGGCTACACAATGGATCCATTCGCGGTCCTAGTGATTCCCTTCCAAAACAAGAGGAAACTCCCAAACCAACCAACCAAGACTGGGGTATATTTTTTGAATTGAAATTAATCTTAAGTCTATTCCTTTAGTTTCGTTCTAGGGGAGGTACTCGAACTTATGGATCTGTTGTAAATTGCTATGGATACAACAAAAATATCAAGACACACATGTAAAACGTTTGAACACGAATACGTTTGGAACGTACCCATATCCTTTGACCGCTTTACGTATCAATTGTAATGATAATGATTATTTCATTGAGAAATGTGTACTATAATGAGGTGCGTCAGATATATTTGAAAAGTTACAGATCATTAGATTTGCCAAAGAAATTTGTGTTGTTTGTTAGACACTTTCCACAGAGTATACACAGATGGGAGGTCTGCCGACTGGGAAAAGCGCAACAATTCCGCTCTTGATAAATTGTAAGTAATGGAGCTAGATGGATTTGAATATCGTGCTCTTCATTAGCTTGTGCAAGGTGTGCAGATATGTATTTCCATCTCAGAAACTCGTTTCAATCCAAGCGATTTACTCAGATTCCTTCTAAAAATAAACCGCCTGAGATTGAGATGTACGACCGCGCAGTAAGTTTCCATAAATGACAGTCAAGGTTCAGTCCTAGTCCTCAGTATGTGATGGTGGCTCTAATCATAACCTAGTAAAGCGTGGAGCAGTGCCCCTCCTACTTGGATGGAATAATTGTTCCAATGCTGCCGTCCTGATTATTGGTGAAGTGTCCTATTGGCCGCAACGTGGTGATGTAGTATCAGAAGTCTCGAGATAAGGTAGGCCTCATATCAAACCATGCTAGGTGTCCATGCTGCATTGATAAGGTTCCTAGGAAATCCTTTTTTTGTCGCACACTCAACTTAGCACCCTCAAATCAGAATGCATTTTGGCAAAAATAGCATTGCTATCAGATAATCTGGGTCGACCTGTCTACGGTGGGCATGCCTAAGAAAGTTCAATGATTGGAACACTAGAATGATTGGTAACTGCATCAAACCATAGGAGCTCAGAATGGATATGATGTGCATATCATGGATATGCTTCTCATATTCCGATTAACATAAATATGGTTCACTTTCCCCTAGAGTACAACATCAATCAGCTGGCACATGCTATGTTAGACATGGCATGCACTATGGGGCTATGAAGAAATGGCACCCCATAACCACCACATGAATTTCTTATGAAACTGTAAATGTGGTTGCGCACAGGACACGGCATCATCAATCACCCTCAACTCAAGAATCCCACTGGCAATCGTCGAAGCTGAAAGTTATTTGGTAGTCAAAATGTCAAATTGTGGTTGCAAGAAGCAATATTTAACATGAACACTAAATGTACTGACTGCTATTAAGATAATTCAATTCGCACGAGTGATCGGAAACCTAAGAAAATATGTATGGACATCAGCAGCACTACAGGAAATTGTCTAGCTATTTCCATCTTTCGGTTCGTAAGCAAAAACAAGGAAAATGTTTAAGATAGGTCTTTCAAATTTGGTAAACATATTCTCTGGATAAATGTTTGATAGAAGTATAAATTTAGTCAAGATCCGATCGATTTTTAGTGGACCTCCTGTATATCTCTATACTTAAATTAGAGAGCTTCGAGCTATTCCAACAGAACATATTTTATTGTATATATGAAATTTTACAATGCATTTGCGATAAAAGGTTGGAGGTAGGTTCAGCACACCAACCTCTGTAGTCTGATTGAATTAAAATTGACGGTAAGAGAGGATTTTAAGTGAATTTAGGCATAGCTATGAATGCAATTAAACAATTTTCGTAATTTTCTTAAAATAAATTATTTCAATAAGTACAACAAAAATGTGCTGGATTGGAGGAACAATAGAGGTACCCCCAGTACATATATGATATATAGAGAGGTCTTAAGCTAAATTAGAAAGAATCATAATCATAATTTAAAATTTATTCGATGAGTCTATAATTGGATTACATTGACAATTATTTCCACTACTTCGCTGAGGACTACGAAATAGGGTTTAGAGTTAATAAGGGTTTAGAGTTAATTAGGTTAACCGAATTACCAATTTCAAGCTGAACTATTTTCATTTTATAACTCGTTTTTCACCAAATTCGGAGCGTCGTCTGTGATACTCCCCGCCTCAGCCGAGTGTTGCCTGCTTAATTTGTTTTTGTGTTGGTCCGTCGTAAAGCAAAGCATATGCGTTAAGGCAGTATGGAACCTCTTCGAGTATTATGCCGCAATTGCACAGAATGTGTGCTTTAATTTTCAATTCTTAAACTAAGTTCCCCAACTGCAGCAAGTAGGAGCAATACAAACAGCTTAGCGTATTTGCACAACAAACACCAGCAACACACGAATGCAAAGCGACGCTTAAAGCAATACGGTATGTTAGCGTCGATATTTGGTTGCATTGCTGTTGATAGGATCTGACACAGCCTCACAAAGCGAAGTGCACAAATTAAACAGAGCATAGCGCAGAGCCGGCGAAACGAGTGAAAGTAAGTTACGCGGATTATTTCATTTCCGGCGTAATTGAAGGCTCTCGCATGCAACGCTGTGCGTGTGCGGTTAACATACGCGCGCGAGTATGTGTGCGTGTCTGTGTAAGCAATTGCTCCTTGATTTCAGATTTTGACAAAATACCAAGATTTTGGCTTTTAGCTTTAGTTTGGCGTAAGTTTGCACCACACCCGATGAGTAGTTGAGACGCTCGCTGTATTTGTTGTAAGTGTTTGCTTAGATTGGCAGTTGTTTTTGTTATTCGCAATGCTCGGCTCTGCGTGTGTGTTAGAGTGTGTATGTGTGCTTTTGTTATGAAACTGTCAAAATAAGTTGGCTTAAGGCTTAAGCATGCCAGCTTCAATTTGAGCCAATAAAAAAGTTTGCACGGCGCAGGCATGAAAGGGTGCCAAGCGGAAGCCAGCCAGGCAGCCTGGCAGGCTGGCAGGCGCGCAGATTTACTTGGGAATTGTTTAACTTGTGCTGTGCTTGCTTTTTAGCATATTAATCTAATCATTAAAATGCATGTGAAAAAAACGCACAGCGTGAATAAATACTGAAATATGTGTGTGCAAGCATATGGGGCTGACAAGCGTCGACACACACGCACACATATGCGCTCATCGCACGCTCGCATATAATTATAAAAATGTATGTTCTTGGCGCAGCAAAAAAAAAAAAAAAATAAATAAATAAATAAAATAAATAAACAACAACAGTACATTAAATAAATAGATGACTCGCAATAGCAACAGGATAAAAACTTGCAGCATCAGCAGAGCGCGGTGTGCCGCGCTTTAGCGGCAGTGGAAAAGTTTTACGCAGCGCTTTTGGCGAATTTCATGCGTTTCTTTTATTTTTGGCTTCTCGCTGTTTGCATCGTGCTTATTTGCTCATTTATTTATTTATTTATTTATTTTATGCAGTGGCTTATGCCGCTCGGTTGCAGCGCCTTACACGACAACTTCCGCCCATCGCCACGCTGCGCTGGCATGCTTCATTTAAAAGGCATTCAATAAAGCCATTGTAACTGTAAATGCGACGCATAAATTTTCATTGCATTGTTGCTGTAAACGCTTTGGCGTTTGTTGTTTTTGCAATAATGCAGCAGCAATTAAAACGAGAACGCCTGCCGAGTAGCCGCTATGGCGCTACTTGCGCTGGCGAATACATTACAGCATGTGTCTGCGTATGTGTGTGTGTGTGTGTGTGTGTGTATGTGCGTAAGCGTTCGTATGGCTGTGTGTGCTAGTGCACGACTGCATGTTCTGCCTCATAATTATTCATGAGGCACGCGCGTACGGCATATTATTTGCATTACTTGCCGTAAATAGCTTTTCAACGAAATTTGCTTTGCTCTCGCGCTTTTGCTGCGCGTAAGGACTGCGGATAATGTGCTTAAAGGCTTAAGCGCTGCGAAATAATTAAAAATTAAATTATTCATAAATAAATAAATTTATGCAGCAATACTTTGCAACCACTACGCTTGATCCCAACTAATTACAATGTGCTTAAGCTATTCTGTTTTAATAGCGCGTGCAAATTTGACGCAAATTTATGTCGGCATTGTCCCACAAGCGGTTCACACAGACAAAAAAAAAAAAAAAACTTAATTATCTTTGAATATGGCAAGAATCAGATACTTTTTACCACTAACTAGTTCTTTTTAATAATTATCGCGTTCTAATTCCACTTACGAAAACCATTTGACTTACGAAAATCAAATTATCCAATGCAGTCGCTGTGTTCTGATTGGACAGTTTTCAATTCAACTATATGTTAAACTGATCTCCAACATTGGCTTTCGAAATAATTGGTTCTGCAAACAGTTGCTCTCAATGTCATGTATTACAAACTGCTTTTTGTATAACAACGAATAAGACAGTTTGCAAGGGAGTTATATGTCAAGTCCAGCCAATCGTTGCAAATTTCAATAGAAATACCTCTTTGCTAATGTAATGAAAATATTAAATTATTCAAAAGGATGCTTTCCAGATAATAAAGGATAATAAAGGTTTTCACATAACTGATGTAGCAGTTTGTATGGGAGTTATATCTTCAGAAAGCCGCATTTATTGGATCCTCGCAAATTTTGTTGCTGGAATGATAAGCAGAAGTCATGCCAAGGTGAAATGCAAAAACTTCAACACAGAGAACTAGTTTGCATAGCAACAGATAAACAAACAGACAAACAGATATGAATAGCGAACGAGAGACAAACAGATAGACGTATCGAAAAACATATAGACAATCTGACAAAAAGATAGAGAGACAGACTAGGCATACATACAGAAAGACAACGAATTAGACAGACATAAAATAGACTTACTGAGACGCAGACAGGTAGATAGACAAACAGGAAAGCAGAAACACGTACAGATAAATACACGGAAAGACAGATAGATAAAAATATGAACAGATAGGCGGATAGATGGAGGGATAGACTAACGTAGGTACATGCACACTGACACAAGAACAGTCAAACACTTAAACCGATAAACAGACATACAGTCAGACAGACTTTAAAAAGACTGAGAGACAGACTGGTAGAGATATTGAGAGGTGGCTAAATAGATGGATATGCAGATACTTGAATATATTGATTGACAAATGACAAACAGATAGCCAGAAAGACAGACAAGACATTCAGATGGAAAGCCAGAGAAATAATCGGACAGACTGACAGATTAAAAAAAAAGACAGACAGATAGACAGATGGACAGGCCGACCAATCGATATACTTTCATATAAAGTCATATGAATTTAAGTCATAATTTATGATATTTTAATATTTTTGGGTATTTTTCATTATTTTGTGTTGTGCAATTTTTTATGTAGGACTTAAAAGTTCTCGTTTTGTGTAAAGGATACAATTTATCTTTCTGACGCAACGTACGAATATGGGTGGAATCATTAAAAAACTTGTATTTATCCCCATAGACCGTTCTTCAAGATATTTAAAATCAATTTTTGTTATTGGCATTATATTGGAGGTAACTCTAATTTTCATTGAATCCTTCGAAAAATATATAAATTTTTACATTCATATAATAAGACAATTTAAATTATATCTTCAAAATTTAACGCAATCCGGTTAAGGTATTTCGGGTGCCTTTTGTAGAATCCCAGGCCCCAAAACTCGTTAAATTTTAAAAATTGTATTGCATGTTTAAGATTGGAATTCTTTCCATTTTCTCTGCTACAATAATATGTTATTTGCACCCACGAAGTAGAAGTCCGAACAAAACTCAGTTCTTTTGCTTATCATGGAGTTTAGATTAGTACAGCGAAACAGAACATACTCGTTGAATGTAGGTACACATAGCCCATCCCACTTCTTCGATAGGATTGGTATTATAGAGGCAGAGCATATATGAGAAGAGAAAGAAGCACCGTCCACCCAGCTCTCTCAAGTAAAGTGGTCGAAAGTAGATCCATGCGCTCTAATAATGCTACCACGTAGTTTATCAAGTAATTTACTGCGTCTCTATAGAGCCTCATGAAAGGCTCGCAGTCATGAGCACAGAGTCAAACCCAGTGGCTCATGTAAACGGAAGAACAACCGTATACGCAAGACCTGCCACATTTATGCGCGGAGCGTGTATACGTCAAAAGATCTGGATTTTCCGGAAAATTTTATAAGTAAGAACATAAAAATCAATGGAGAATAAGAAGAACGCAGCACTAGGCTGCTCGGTACATGTCAAGGTAACTACTTACAAAAAACAAGGTTCAACAAGATTCCATGCGGTTGAACATACAACAAGACACTTGCGGTTTAAATTAGACATAACGCAGATAAACTTCTTATTGGCTCTAGTCAGTCTTCTTATTGTTTTCCTATTGATGAGATACGCGATACCCATGAAAATTTAGTGGTTGAAATGTTCAATCAACCGGGCGAAAGACTCCCCTCTAAATTAAAAAGGAAATAAAAAATAAAAATAATTTCAAAAATTTAGAAGTTCTCAGTCGTGTGCCTCATTCTACTGACTGACTTTATAATTTTTAAAAATTATCTTAAGCAGAAGATTTAAGAGGAGTATGGTGCACCTGGCATGCACCAATAATGTGCATGTAATGCAAGTGCTTTACTCTCCAGGGCTTATGGAAAAGTACAGCATTATAGCTTAAAATTGAAAAGAAGAGACAAAATGTAGCATTGGGCACCGTAGCATTGGGAGTTCAAGTTTCAGTACTGGCAATAACAACAAAGATTGTATGTCAAAAATAGGATAATGCTTTAAAGCAAGTGTTACATAGGGCTAAGTAAGCAATGGATTAGTAGAACCAACTCTGTAAGGACACAAACCAACGAAAGGAAGATTCGGCGAACGATTTATGGGCTTCAACGCTATGATGGTGAACGTTACAAATAGGTGTATGAACTCTAACTATATGGGTATTGTCAAACGCATTGAGGTATCCAGCTTGGTTGTCTAGCTCTCGTAGAGATCAGTCGAAATTAGCTGCTTATGTGTTTGATGCTCCATGAAGTGGTTGTAGTCGTGGGATAAAAGCAAAGTTTCTTGGACGGATCCAGTGTTTGACGTGTGAGACATGCTAGAAGTCCATAACTGACTCGAGTTCATAATTGAACTGGACAGTCCAGAACAGACGTGGTCCTATTAACTATTTTGGTAGTTCCTGTTCATTTAGATAAAACAGTTCATGTTCTCCATGTGACATACAATTAACTCAAAAGCAGTTATTTCTTGATTGACGACAGCTGTAGAGACGCACGAGCACTGCAACCAGCTGAATGCCCGTTAATAACTGCTTCTGCTCAGTTGTCATGCTGCTTGCACACTCTGTGCTTCAGCTGAGCCATTTCGCTCTTTAGCACTACACCAAAGACGAAATTAAAATTTCATTCATGGCTTAACGCTTTACCCATTATGGACTTGGCAGCGTACTGCAAATATTGCACATAAATTTCGTGCTTCAATGTAGCGCTTTAATTTGCTATTCCAGCTGAAATTGCTCCAAACTGACATTTGTTGTTGTAGTTACCGTTGTAATTGTGCTATTGTGCTTCATAAAATCATTAAGTAAATTGCGCACGCCAGCAATTGAAGCGAAACAGCCACAGCGACGAGCTAGGAGCAAATTTTATTGTCACGCAGTGCTGCCGCATGCCACCTCAGCAGCTTGCTGGTAGCCTGCGCTGGCTTGTGGCAACTCTTTCGCATATTGCCTCTTTTGCCGACGCATACGACATAAACTTTACGCTTCATTTTAATATTAGATTTGCTTTTATTTCATAGTGCGCCCAGAAGCAAGCAACTAAAAAGTAGTCTTACAAGAATCAGCGCGCTGTCAAAGCAATCACACATAGACACACGCACCTACATGTATTGGGTGCTGTAGTGGTATTTACATGTACAGCTGTAATTTGATATAAATTTGCATTGCAATTCAGTGTGACAATTTAAGTGCGAAGTAACACGCATAGCTGCATGCGGCACGAGTGTGGCATACGCGCACGCACAAAGACACACGCTGGCTCATGTCATGTGAGCTTAACGGCGAGTATTGTTTTATTGTTGCCAAGATATGCTTTAAACTTCATGAATTTTCATTTTGATTTGAACATGAGTGTGCATGTGTTTGTGTGTGCGTATTGTGTCGACTGAGCGCTTCTTATACACAAGCCACCGTTGCGCCAGCAGCACTCGTGCGCTGGCGTACTTTTAAGAGCATATCAGTTTCATGCGTTCTACTGTTTCTTCGAGCTTTTTGCTTCGTTTTATGCTGTTCAAGTTCTTCCAAGGCTAAGTTTGCTTCTAAACGAGCTGCGCACTTTAAGTTTTCGTGCTCGCCCGGCTGCTTTGTTGTGTTGTCTAATAGTGCTTGCGTTGCACCATTGCTGCCTTGCAAATTTGTCGGTTTACTTGCTAATGTATGCATGAGCAGTGTATATGCATGTGTGTGTGTGTGTGTTTGATTGCACGGCAGTCGCACATATTTGCCCTGGCATTTAAGCTAAAATGTTTACGGGCACACAACATGTGCACCATTTACTTAACTTTACTCTGCTCCACTCTCAAGTTACTTGCTACAATTTCGTGCAACAACATTCTCCTCCCCGGCTCCCCCTGCCCTTGCGTGTACAACAGCCACCACTGCTGCTTATCAAGTTCTTTACCATTTTTATTTTATTTTATAAAATTTCTTTTTTTGAGTTTTTCGCTTCCTCGTTCTGGCTTGCTTGGCACTGCGTGCATGTATGTGTGTTCGCTGTGCTCTTAGTGCGCGTATTGTTATTGTTATTGCTGCTGTAAATGCTGCTAGCGCCGCTTCATGTTGCTGTGCTTTATCTAAGTTGATATTAATTTCACAAAAAAGGTTTGCATTCGAAATGGCGAAAAAAGTAGCGAAAATTTGCTCTGACATCTGTAAGTAAAACAAACTGCCACGCAGCTAACGCGCGCATCAAAATGTGTGAGTTTATTGCTTAAGCGTTTCGCTAGGCATAAATTTCCACAACAACAATGGAAAATGTTTAAAGTGCAAAAAGCACAGAAAGTGCTATAACATTACAGCAAAAAAAAAGCAAAAAATAAAACGATATTAAAGAGCAACCAGAAATGAAAATAAATGTGATAGCTGCGCTGCGACCGACTTCAAGGCGAAGCGAAAAGCAGTCACCGTTGCATTCATACTCAATTGGTAAGAGCTGAGCATGAAGCAGCATGGCATTAGAGAAATTTGACAAGCACAAGGAGTTTGGTTGGTTGGTGTGATTCAGTCTAGGAATCACATCAAGTCAATGCTTGGCGTCTGAAGCTTTGTTATGAACCTATTTACAAAGTCCCAATCAAAAATGGAGATGGCTGCCACAGGCGGCTCAGCTCATTGGCATTGGGGTGGTTATTTCTTCCTTCTAAGTGATTTCCTTGACATAGAATAAAACAAAAGGAGCTATACAAAAGAGGAAATGAAAAATTATACCTAAATTCGCAAAGAATTAGCAACTTTTCTTAATAAAACAAAGCGACTGCACCGACTGTCGTCTTTTTGTTACCTACAACGTCTTACCACACAGTCTACCCTCGCTTGCGTTACATATAAGTTTTTTTATTAAATATGTATGAAAAAAATCTTATTAATAACTGATAGATGCATATAAACTCAATTATCAAGAAATTCGACTCCTATAAAAAAAAAGATAAAATAGTCGGCCAGAACCGACGACGGCCAGAACCGACCCATCAGGCATTCATTTCATGAAACCAATAAAAATTTGCAGCTAATTCGAATTACAAGAACTTCCGATGAAATAACTGTATATTATGCTCATTTAATTAAAATCGGATGCAAGATGCCTACAGAATAACTTAAAATTGAAGATAATTATAGCAATTACCAATTTTGCAGTAATAAACGTTATATGGTTTACCTGAAATTATGAACTCACTTTTTTATATCTTTAGAGTGCAATTTCCAGACACCTATATCAATAGCCAAAATACTACTACTGAACAAATTGTGGTGCCTGATAAAAGGATAAACGGACATCGCTTCGATTTTTTTTTTTTAAAACCATCACTCGTAGCTGATGAATAATGCGTTTGTATACTTTGCATGTAAGTCATAGAAATAATTGTTTCGGACTATATATTTCTTGGAGACATTTTCAAAGAATCAAAAAATAAGGCTTAATACCGAGGCATGTCAGTCCTTGAGCACCAGTTATTTCTGAGCTGAACTAATGAATTTCAGTTTGTGAACATTTTTTACAAAAATCCAGATCGAGTTCGCGAACGGGCGAAAACGGTCAATTTTACGGAAATCAATAGAAGACGCCAGGACGTATTTTTGGATCATGGCCACGAAATTCTAAATTTCTGCAAAATCAGTCCGCAATTACGGGTAGCTCCCATAGAACGTTTTTTTTTTTTTTTCAATTTCATGGTAAACAGTAGAAAATTCATTGAATGCAATTGAACTTGGTTATGGCAGCAGCTTTGGGGCCTTGCCTAGAAATTGTAAAATTTAAGCAAACTCAGGCAATAAATATGAGTACCTCCGATAAGAAGGTTATTTATGATTTCACGCAAATTGACACAAAAGGCAGTCGTGTAACTTAATGCTTCTGTACGTGGGTATGGAAGCATTTGTGAGTAATTGCGTTGCTCTTGTACAAGTTAAACAAAATCGCTTTATAATTTTGGGTACCACTCATAGAACATTTAGTCAAGATTTCATGGAAGCTTCATGAAAGCCATTGCCGGAATACCATTAAATTTGAGGCAATTTGATTCCTAACTTCAGGTACCTGTCAGAGAACGTTTACCCCCTATTCCACGGAAATAACCATAAAAGCCAAGTGTTTGTTCGTAGTGTACTGAAATATGGTATAAAAGCGATTAGACATTATTAAATTACACAGGCGTTTTACCTCGTTTTTTTTTGTCTTTTTTTTTTTTTTTGCCTTTTGGAATAAGAATCCAAGCAATTTCAATTTGATTAACATTGGTCCGTAGCTAGCAATCCGATAATATAGATACTAGCGATATTACGAAAACTAGTTAAGAATTCACGTCTTTCCACACATGGGCCAAAAACTTGGTATTTACATGTTTATCTTCTCATAAGTGTTTTACCCCGATTTTTTTTTTACATGCACACAATAGGAAGTTGTTTTATTGAAAGCTGCAGAATTTTTGTATTATCATTAATAACTGTTAAATTTTAATATTTGTATTTTTCGTTACGCAAACTTGGTTCCACTTGATTACCAACCATGTAAATATTAGTTAATATTTTAAAGAAATTTTTATTTTACTTCGAGCACTCACATTGCAAATAGCAACGGATGGCGTGTGGTCTACAGACAAGAACAGGGCACTGGACGGTGCTGGGCATTAGTTGTGACATTGCGAAAACAGCAATACCACTTCTACATTTATAAAAATTTTTTTAAAAAGCAACATCTGGTCTCCGATACTGCTGGTAGATGCCATCAGACTTACCGGATTAATTTGTTATTTATTATTTTAAATGTTATTAATGGTATTGTTTTAGGTTATCGCTTTAATTTCTTAATTTTTAAATATGATCTTTGGATTCTGCGAATTTTATTATAATATAATGTATATGTCAACTTTTTCGAAATATATAGTAAAATATATCTTAGCATATGAATAAAAATATGTATCAATCCATTAATGAGTTGTTGTTTGTTAAGAATATGTCTCACGTGCCGCATGCCCACGGCACTCTAACCTGTAGCAGCAAATGGGTCATTAGCGCAAAGTAGAGCAAAGCAAAGGTACTTACAACTCAGTTTTATATATGATACAGTCAATATTTTCACTTAAATTTGCTATAATTATTAAAAATAAAAATAAAAATAAAAATACAAAATTAAGAAAATCTAACAATATTTCCCGATGCCATTAGCAGCTAACTCAATTCATAAAGGACGGCGTTTAAACTTTTTTGGCAACATTTCCGAGAGAAATGTTGTTGCAAAACGCATAGTTGAGTTTTGAGCACAGTGAATAATCAATAGAATGACAGGCGTTATGATGAGTTATGCAATCGTTTATCCAAATTGCATGTAAACAAACAAATAGAAAAAAATTAAAATAGAATATATAGCTAGCAACACGGTAGAAGTCAATTATTTTAGCTAACAGTATCGTGCAGTTTTGGGCATTGTGTTAAACAGTGTAAAACAGGCTAATGCCACGAACAGAATATTTGTTATGTCTCTACCAAAAAATAATTAGTGTTTTGGAAATTCCATCAGATTTTTCAACTTCTTTTTGAGAGTAGGAAGCAAGTGCTGGTTTCTTGTTTATACCAGGTCCAACACTGCCAATAACAAATGTCAGTACTCGTTCAAGTATCATTAAATTCTGATAGATACCCAAACCATTGTTAGCAAGGTGGTGCCATCTTACTTTTTTTAATTTGACATTAACTCGCACAAATTGGCATCTTAGCGAATAACTTAATTTTAACAAATACTTTCAACTAATGGTATTGCCCTTTTGCGTTACTTCTGGAAATAATAATATGTAACATCAATATCTCAAAAACGCTTTTGTAGATTCCAGTGCTTGCAGTTTATATCATTAAAATTGGGAGCAAGATATATGGAAGGTAGCCGAAGAAACTATCCGTTTCCGTGCATAGTCAGTTTTATGAACGTCTCAAAATATTGCACTAATACTAACTTTCAGTAACTGCCGATGAAACAACAAGCTCTTGAACTTATTTAAGTGAAATCAGCAAATCGCCTATGGTAGGTATCCAAAACTTATGGACTCTTTCTGACCATTTTGTGTAATATTATGGCAACAACATAAAAGTTTAGATATAAAAAATTTCAAAAACATGCAATGAAATAAAAAGCGTTTATGAGTATTTGAGTGAAATCGGGAGTTAAAGCTTTAGGGTGAGTACCCGAAATCATTTGATAATTGAGCTCAAATTTTTGAATATAATAACAATGATCCAATAATTTTTTCATACCAAAATTTTGGAGCATGCGTAGAAGCAAGCAGCTTTTAATATGAATTGCTGTGTAATTGGGAGGAATCTCCCTTTAGAATGTATCCGAAACTAATCACCTATCATTGCTTATGCTGCTCTAGACATTCAAGACATATATCGACTTTAAATATATACATGATATACATGATTTAAGTCAAATTATAATCACTAATATTTGGAAAAAAAAGCATTTACGAATATAACATTTGGCTTAGGCCAACAGTGAGATAGACACTGATTAATGTTCCTTGCTATATGTGTTCTTTTCGATCCACAGAGTTATATTCGATTTTTGTTTTGATTTTTGAATAATATCCAATTTTGGTAATCTCGAAAAGAGGGTTTCAAGCAAAATTATCGTCAAGCATTAATCTAGTTTCAGAAAATTATTATTGAGTTATCATAATGATGATCAATTATGATAACTCAATAATAATTTTCTGAAACAATATTAATGCTTGACGATAATTTTGCTTGAAACCCTCTTTTCGAGATTACCAAAATTGGATATTATTCAAAAATCAAAACAAAAATCGAATATAACTCTGTGGATCGNCCACATAGGTGTATTGTAGGCACTTCTGCTAATCTTATCAATTTGTGGTAAAAAAAATTGAACAGAATTTTGACTTAATAATAAAATATCGTTAAAATTTATTAATTTTGTTGGCCCAAATTGCCTTAAACCTTCATTTCTTTCTAACCATATAGGTGCACTTGAAGTACCTCTCATTTACAACCGATCATGCGCATTTTGAATGCACATTGATCATAATTATGATAACTCATAATAATACTAAAATTTTGTTGAACTTCTTTGAATTTTTCTGGCGCAATCTTATTAAAACCTTCTTTTTGAACACATGCGTTCCCATTTTTAACTTGTTAAACTCTCCCACACGTTTAAATGCTATGATTCTCCTCCGTAATTATTGTAAATTATTATATTTTATGGCGACACTAGTTAAAAAGCCCGAATTTTGAGTAAATTGCTGTTCTGGATGTACCCGAAATATTGAATGGATCTGAACAAAATTCAAACTTCAATCTAACATTTTTCTAAAGAAAACTTCGTAAATCTAGCTTAAGTCCTTCTTCAAGGATATAAAATTATATACATGAAGAAGAGAAACATGAAACAGAAAAAAATTAAGTATAAAGAACCGTAAATAGCAGAAGTACTTAAAATTTTCTTATGCTTGTAGGTTTGCTGTAAGTTTTAAGCATTCCACTCACAAACTAAAGGTGATCAAGAGTTAATAAAATTTGAATTCTTTTGAATTCTTCTGAAAAAATGTTTTACTAGAAATAGCGTACATCAATTATGATGCTTAGCCCAACGAGTATTAAAACTTGTAAGGCGATGGCGCTGCAGTGGGGTAGGAATGAGTGCAGGTTAGAAACAGCGCCATTCCTAGGTATCGTTCATATTTCATGCCCTCATGCTGCTTTATTCGGGGCTAACCTAAATATTATAACTGGTGTATAGTTTCGGGTATTATCCATCTTGCTATTGTCAGGCAAATCCAGGAACTCCTTTCAGCAAGTAGAAATAGCATGACTGCATTTAATCCTTAATGGTTTTGCTCTCGACCACGAGTGCACAGTCCAAACACTCACCATGCTTTCCTGAGACTAAAGCAGCGCAGTCGAAGCCCCTACTAATTTGTACTTTCTCAATTTAAAAACATTTTTTTATAAACTTCGTCAGTGAAATTGGCAAAGTGTATATTAATTTTAGCGGTATGTGCCGTTCGATCTAGACAGACGGTCGTAAGCAGAAACTAAAAAGAAGCACCTGTGCTGGATTAACCAAATTAAGCACATACATTCTTAGAAAAAATGGTAGACCGACATTTGAATTTAGTCAAGATCCAACGAATATTTTGCGTACCTACAGTACACTTATTTACTCAAACTTGAAGGCCAAGGGCTTGGTATTTAGCAATAAAATTATTTAATTACGTTGTTAACCACGGCACCCAAGCGTGTTTCAGAAATTAGAGGTTTAAATATAGAATTAACCACAGTTATCATTAAAATTTACAAAATTGCAGTATTGACTGTACAAAAATATGACCAATTTGTATACCAAAAATGAATAAGCTTGGATGAAAATCAGAGGTACTTCCAGTACACCTGTCTGGTTGAAGCCAAATTTGGCAAGAAAAATTAAACAAGTTCAACGAAATACTCTTGAGTTATCATAATTATGAGCGTTTAACAAACAGAGCATGACTGGATGAAAAGCACAGATAATTCCAGTACACCTACGTCGTCCGGAAAGAGGGGTTTGAGCAAATTTGGGCATAGAAATTATACAAAACATTTTGGGAGCGACGTGCATCTCACTGTCGGCATAAGTCGGCCGTAACATTCTTGCTTATAACTGAATGATTTAATATTCGTTCAGAATGGAGTTGAGATCTATTATTCCAGTATCTCCACAGGCACATCCCAAAATTGTCAAGCGTTTGCTTTGGAAATCATTTCTCGACGACTATGACGCGATTCGATTAAAGTGGCTTTTTTGGCCTGTGATTGACGGATTTAATATTCGTGCTGTCTGGCGCTCACAGTCATTAGCCGCGTCAGGCATGACGTCTGTATTGTTCGTGTGTTATATTTGCGCCTTAACTGCTTTGTCATGCCAGTCCATGAGTACTGCAACTCCCCTAACAGGCAATGCGCTCGATACGATTAATATTTCTCCTATTGCCAGTTATTGTAGCTGTCGTTGGGCCTCAATTGTGCCAGTCTAGCGGCTAGGCAGGCGCTCGCATGATAAACTCGCTGAAAATTCAATTACAATCAATGGGAGTTGGTATTCCCTCAGTTATCATTTCAACATTTGTTAAGCGGAAAAGCGGCAAATTGCCGTAAAGCAATTTTCGCAACAGAGCAGCTCATTCGCGAAGGTCAATGCAGACAAGTCGAAATGAACATTGCGCTTCATTTAATTCAATTTCATATTTCAGTTGCTATTTTAACTTAGCATTTTATGATTTTCGCTTAAAGCTGCTTGCAACCATGCTGCTTTTGGTTTAGTGGCAGCACTTTGTGCGTGTGTATTTCTAAGGCAGCTTCTGAGTTTCAGAAATTTATAAATTTTTACTCAAACCGTTACAGCGGATTTCTTTAAATTTATGAGCTAGCCCATCGGGCAATTGTTATAAATAAATTAGAAAATTACGTTTGGCTAAGCCGAAAATGAACTACTCTTCACCGGCTTTCCGCAATGCCTTCAAGTGATTGCAAAAAATTAAAGATTTCACTTAGGCAAAGCTTAACCAATTCAATCATGTCAAAAGTTTAACATGCAGGAATGATTGCGTGATTTGCCAGTTTCCATGTTCGCTGTACATTATGCCCACATGAAGCTGAACCATTCTGTGGTCAACATTATGTGGAATTCATATAATTCAATGATATACTTGCATAATACTTTCAAAACCAAACAATTTTTTCATAACTTAGCTCGGATTGTTCAGTTTGTAAGGCAGCTACTGCCAGAATACACAGGATCTAAACTAATTTCAACGTTAAAGCTTTAAATCCCACCTAATAATTAAATGTAAAATTTTCACACAAAATCAAAAAAGTATTTCATAGAAGAAGTTTATTCCGATTCACCAGTTTATATGGCAACTTTATCTGGCACCTAACCGATCTTGACGAATTATGTTGAAAAGACTGTCATTTCTTTGGCTAGTTTATAAGGTCGCAATATCTAGAATTACATGGATTTTGAGATTACTTAAAATGGTCAAGATCGATTGAATTCTAGAAATATTACTGTTTCTCTCGTATAAAAAAAATTTCAGTCGAATGTTTAAAAAAGAAAACAATTTGCATGAAAGCTCATGTCATGAACGGTTTTGTTGAGTAATAGGATTAATTATTTTTCTAAAATATCATGAAAAATGATTTAACTTCAATCGAATAAGTAAAAAAAAAACAAGTTTCATATGAGAATTTGATGCGAATTGGTCAGCTTGTAGCTCGTCTATCCCTATAATACACCAGATCTTGAGAAAATTCAAATCATATACTCCTTATCTCATAATATGTTTAAGTATAATGTATACTTCAAATATATTGGATACAAATAAAATCCTCATATAAGCAGCTCATGCTAATTGCTGTTTGTATGGCATAGCTGCATCAAGAATCCAATAAAACTTGAGTTATAATAGTTCGTATACTATTGAATGGTTTAATAAAAAAATGTTTATGTTGTATAGTTAAAAAAAAAAAAAGGTTTCCTCATAAGAACTTCATGCTTATTGGCAAGTTTGTAGAACAGCATATCTAGAGTCCTGCCGATCTTGATAAATTTGAGTTCACATACTTTTAATGTCATATTATGAGGAAATATAAAATTTCAATCGAATACCTTCAGCGACAAAAAACTATTTTATATAATGGTAATACATACATTTTCCATCGAAAAGGCTGCAAAAATTCAAAATATTTTCTGTATAAAAATTGGAATCGATTCGACCAGTTCACCTGGTTGCTATATCTAAAATTTGAAAAATTACCTATTTTGTTATAAAATTTTCATATCTCATATAATGTTCATACGCAAAGTTCCAATATAACAGCTGAGAAATACAATATTTTCTTCCATATATAAACTTGAATCGATTTGATCAGTTTACCAGGTTGTTATATATAAAATTCAAGCTAAATTGAGCTATATTGTTCAAAAGTTTTCATTTCTCATAAATTGATCATACGCAAACTTCCAATCGAATAGCTGCAAACAACTAAAATCTTTTCTATATATAAACTTTAATCGATGTGACCAGTTTCCCAGGGTGTTATGTTTAGAATCCGCCCAAGTTTTTTTTTTCAAAGTTTTCATAAGTCATATAATGTTCATACATAACATTTAAAGAGCAAAAAACTGTTTCATATAACAACTTGAATCCATTTGACAAATTTATAACGTCGCTACATCTAGAATTCAATTTCAATCAAAATACTTCTAATGGCATAAAATAAAAAAATCAATATGTGAATTGAATTTATTCAATTAAAAATATTAATTAGGGAAATAATACTTTTCTTTTAATCTTATGATAGAACATTCAATTTCAAACGAATAGTTTCTACTGCAGTTAGAGGTAGAATTCATTTCTAATCCAAAATTATGAAAAATTATTGATGTTCTCATTCGAAATTTTCACAACCAAAAACGGGTTTACATATAAGCACTTCATTTTGATTGATGAATTTGCAATAGAGCTATATGGAGCAATTTCATTCAACGTACTTCTTATTTCATATCTGATAAGAGATAAGACATTTTTTCATATACGAGCTTTATTTTAATTGACCATTTGTTTTGTCAGCCATATGTCATATTTGTCTGATGTTCCAGATGTTCAGATATATATTAGCTGAACTAAAAAGTAGTGATCAAGCTAAGATTCAACCGGATGTCTTGAAAATTTAGGGACGAGGTCACATAGGAAGAGACAGTCGGTTAAGAAATAGGCAGCCAGTTCACGGCTGATAAAATATATTTCAGTTGGTCTTCCGAATATCTTCCGATAAATTAAACAACTTAAGCAAACTTACTAAGACCTTTGGTAAAGGGTATAAGAATGTGGGATTTTGTAATGCACGCGTTCACATTTGATGCAGACAAGCAGATGTGTTTTGTTCACAAATTTTCAGTCAAATTAAGTTTATTTGAAATTTTTGTTATTTTTTAGAAATTAAGTATTTGTTGTTGACATTTCTGCTTTAGCGCAAAGACATTGCTCAATTATAAGTTATCAACAAGATCCATGGGTAAAATAGGCGGTAAAATACAGCTACCGAATTGTGCCAATTTTTTTTTTCTAGTAATGATTTTTTTTTTTTATTTAAACTATTTTCCTCAACCTCATAGATTTGATTTTTATCCAATTATTTTTTGTGTACCCATTCCCAAAATGTACTGTGCCTCAAAAGTAAACATTTCAGTTCCTATTAGGTCTACGAATGCAGTTCACTCATATGCCATCCCGGCTGCGCTTGGCCTTATTCCAAATATTTCTCTTCTAATTTTTTCTTATATTGAATTCTAAATGACTCAGATTATGACGTCAATATCCTGCAGCATCTAAATCTCAATTTAGTACATCTAGCAAAACATTGCCTTGCCATGATCATCTAAAACCTTCTTTTTCATATTTGCCTCTATAACGCATTTCTGTTGTCATACCGAGGTCCAGAAAAAATCGTTTTGAATAATTTTTTTCTTTTATTTAATTGACAAAGGCAATCAAGTGTCTTAAAGGAAAATGAACTCGTACTGTGTAGTAGTGCTTTCAGGCACAATTGGTTTGTTAAGAATCCTAAAATAACAGCAAAATTAAGTTGAGTGGCTTAGAGAAGAACTTGTAACCATCAGAAGAATTTGGTCAGATCCCCTTTATAAATAAACTGGCCCTCTTCCTAATTTTTACTACCGAGGGGCGGACGGCATTTAAGATTATTATGATGGCATCGTTAGTCTCCGCTTTGACGAACTAGGTCTACCCTTGCTCTCGGTACGCGACAGCGGCTCCGACCAAAGGTTTTGTGCGGTACATTATACTGCATGTAAGGCAGGCGCTGTACCTAGCGACTTCTATACAGGAATAGGTGAATCGTTGTATACCGTATACTCAAGATCAGAAAACGGAAGACTTTCAGCAGAGCAGAAAAAACTGAATCATTTTTTTGTTTTTGTTATTAAAATGACACAAATGATCATATTCCAACAAACAATTTTCTAGGCCTTCGTACGGGCTTTCCCGGAAATATTGCATCCCAGCCTTAATTTACCAATTCAAATAACATCAATCAATTTTTCATTTAACTTATATTCCAACTTCATGAGTTTCTGATTTTCCGCTTTTGATCTGGAGCTACGGTACATATATAGCCGATTACGAAATGTTGCATCCAAGCCAATTAAAATAAAATCAATCAATAAATTTTTTTTTTTAATTTTTATACGAATTTCATGGGTTTTTCATGTTTCAACTTGCTGGACTGTACATACTGAGCCGATTACATCCATATTTGGACCGTTGCTTAAAATCCTTCAACAACTATTAAAAACTTAATTTCATTTGCCAAAAATAAAAATCAAACGATTTTTGAGTAAAATTTGTTAGGTGTGCTATGTGGAAGGTACCGATTTTATCCACTTACAAACAGGTACCCCAACTACTGTTGGTCGTGCTTCACGCAACAGCCGTACTAAGAAGAGGCATGTCTGGGCACCATCAGTCGAGCTTCCTCATTTTCGAGCAGATTGCTCAAATAAAATTTTAAAGTTAGCCAACCAACATGGCGCACGTGCACTGACTGATGTGGGCTCATTTGTTTGCCGGCTGCCGCTCATTGGGCAGCACCTTGCTATCACTTGCTGCTTTAACAAATGTTAACACATTTGTATGTGTTCAGTGATTTGAAATCAAAAAATCTAACTGCTTGTTTAACAGCACAAATAATCGTAGCACACATACAAGCGCACACACCACAACCCACAGCGGGCATGTGTTCTCAAATTGAAATTTTGTTGCATTCAATGTTGTAGCGCGCACAGCAAGAAGGCATTTGCATTTAGTTGTTGGCATACAATTAATGTTACCCATTCGTAAATGCAAATTGCGAGTGAAATGAAAACACAGACACATACTCACATATTTATACAAACGCGTTGTATGTTGTTGTTTTGCTGCTATTGGCTTTCGGCAGTTTCCACAGCACTTCACTGCAAGGGAATATTGTAGAACGGATTTAGATGAACCTGTGAGCTCTTCCAATGACGTTTATAGTCACGCTCTTTGTCATTAAAAGCTTTAAATTTGTATGTACGCCTGAATACTATTACAGGAATTGGCGTCCATAATTTGGTGCTAGTAAATTGATCCACAATTTCCGAAATCATTATTTTTATATGTTTTTTGTTCTTGGTATATGAAATTAAGAAACTTAAAAAAATTGGTTTAGTCCACCATTAGCAGAAATTCTTGAATAAAGTCCGATGAAATGTTTCACTAAAGTCATAATTGTTTTGAAGATGGGAGAGGTATTTGAATTCCATTGAACTCATATGAGTTTCAATAATATCAACTCATAACAACTAAGAAAATAACACTCGGCCAACAGTGTGATACACGTCGCTTCAGATTGTTAAGTGTAGAGAAGTAATAAAATTAAATGGTTTCTGGAATCCAAAAATATATTTTCCAACTATCAAAAAATGACTATTTACTGGACCCAATTTTTATCCAATCACACCCATTCCCTCAAAGATGATAATACAATTTTTCTTAAATTTAATTGTTGATTATGGGTTACTTTGCTTAGGATCCTCTATACATTCGAAACGTACCTTTGAATTATATGCAATCAGTCTTATTTAAAAAAAATGCGAAGGTACTTTCATGAACCACCTTATTACTTAATTAGATTGAAAAATATCAACTCTTTCGGATGCAGAAGATGAGTGTCTGCTTAAGAAGCTGTGTATTTTACAAACGACCAGCAAAATCTGTAAAGTCCAAAACACCTTCGTATTTTCTGATTGTCGTTCATATAACCTTTTCATAAAAACGTGACCACATGTCACTGGAATGTACAATACGTAAATGGAAAACCGTGCAGGACACGTCGATGGTATTTATTCGGCATATCTCTGCCTACAGCTATCAAATAAAGTCCGAAACGGCTGAACCTGGTTTGAAACTGAGTCAATTGAAAAATTGCATAACTGTAACCGATGCCATGTAATCTAAACCACTGAAAGTCAAACAGTAAGCAATGACTCTAGATCAATACCAGTGAAATCACGATCCATAAGAAACTACCGCCTTGCACTTGCAGGGCTTCAAAAGCGTGACATCTGCGGAAGACACAGATGTGTTGGGGAATAGAAAAGCATGCAAATCTATGACATAAAAGATTCGAACATGCTTACTGTTTCTCTACTCCTAAAATTGCTGTTCTTTTTTTTAGGAGAGAATGTTATGAGTACATAGCTCAGACACTAAGTAAACATGAAACTCAGTTTTGGATATTTTTTTTGGAACCTCAAGTTAAATGTGGGAAACACCTTCCTTAAACGTATTCCGAGCGACAGCTCGCTAAACATAATTTATTTGGGCACAGAAGCGACTTTAAAGAACAGAGATTGGTTCACGACTCTTTTGAGGGCTCTCTATTGCTATAGGTGTTTAACAAAGTCACCACCAAATCCGAAATTCATGCCAATTTGAGAATTAAACATACATTTTACAATTACAATAGAAGCAATAGAGTATACGTGGTGGCTGCAGTAACAGCTGCGGGAAGGTAGAGGTAACGATTACTTCAGAGGAGGGCTGACTCTTAGCACCTGGTATGTTGTAATAATCTCAGCAACCGAAGGCTTTATTCTAATTTGACGGATCAGGTTTTGCAAGACTTCTCAACATATCACTCAAGGAAACGAATTGAAAAGAGCGAAAGCATTGAGACCAGAACTTGTCACAGATTTTAGTTGTCAAATGGCAAAGAAAGAAATCAAATGAACAAAGCTAAAATAGTTTGTAGATATAAGTAGGTACGTATCAAAAGAAATCAAAAACATAAAAGCTTTACATAAACGTAGAAAATGGAGAGATAGCCGTAGACACAGAATGTGTTACTGTTAGAGCAGTGTCCAGCTGGGCAATGATAATGACAGACTTATCAGCTCAAAATATTAAACACTTAAAATAGGGCAATTATGAGTTGAATGACAGTGCAGGAAATTAAGGAAAAGCAAGAGAAAATTCGCTAAGGAAAGTGGCCACCTCCAACGAAATGGCAGCACGAAACATTTTTAAACTTAAAACGGATTTACAATGAATACGAATGTCAATTGCATTCAGCTGAAAATTCAAACTAGAAAAACAAACAGTGAAACTAGACAATTGTATGCTGTGAAGAATTCAATGAGAGCTACTGTTATAGATTGGCAAAAACATTAAAATATTTTGAAAAATGAAATAATAAAAATGTTGTTGAAACTCAGAATGGAAAAAAACTGAATTTTTAATAGAAATGTTAATATAATGTTTAATAGAAAAGGAGATTCATACAATGGCGATAGGAATGGTATTAAAATGATCAACAGTTTACACAACAATCACGTTATATTTAAAAAAAAAATCAGTGGCGACTCGACATCACAGCTTGAGATGTTGAATAACTAAAGCAATACGGCAAACTGGGCTATGACTGCCGTGTAAGCGCATTTGACAAGGAATGCTTGGAATAAAACTCGCTGAGCCTAGTTGTATTTCTGTAGGAGCGTAAGTGCTTTTGAGAGCCTTATATAATATTGAAGACGATTCTTTAATGTTTGTGGTGCTCGATTCCACAGAACCTTTTTTAAATCCCTACTTGACAATTGAACGGAATTTCAAGTGCTTCCTTATCGAAACAAGATCGATGTAGTAGTCGGGCAATACCGACTACATAATCCCGATCAGTCATTCAATTGATAAGAGCATCAAAATATTACAAGAATGCCAAATTTCAGTAACTTCTGAAGTAACAACTTGTATTTACACATGTAAGTTATATCAAGGATAAAACGCCTATGCGAAGTATCCAAATTTTTGGACAGATTTCGCTCATATTGTAGCATAATATGACAAGAGTGTTAAAATTTCGAAGTAACAAATTTCAGTAGCTTGCGATGAAATAGGTGGCTTTTAATCTAACTTCGGTGAAATCGAGAATAATCATTCTAGAGGAATATTAACCTTTGAATGCTGAAACACTCTTTCCAGCTTGTACGCTTACTTCTGTGAAATCGGAAGTAAACGTTCTATGGCAGCTACTCGAAGCAATGATATCGCAATCACTCATAATGCGATGAAAATCCCTGCTTTTATGTTTATTTTTGTGATATCGGGAGACAACTTTCTATTAGAGGTACCCGAATTTGTGGACCAGCTTTGCCCTATTTGCGAAATCGATGGAGGTTTTTACAAATATGTTCACAAATTTCGTTATTCTAGCTCAAAAATTGCTTGTGCCCACGAACAGATGGATCTCGGTATTAAGGCTTAGTTTTTGATTCTTTGCATATGTCTCTAAGAAACATATAGTGGGAAATGATTACTTTTAAGCATAACATACTCTCAACCAACCCGTAATACCTTCAGTCTATTACTGATGGGTATAAAGAGGCTTCTACATGGGAATACTGCGAATCATGTGATCTCCAGTCACGCTATTCATTGCCGCAGCTACCACGAACTTTCACATTTATCGAAGCCTTTTATATGATATCGCATGTGCCATGCGTGCAGCGTATTGCAAGTTCGCTTATCTGAAAAGAGCTTATGGCGCTTAGTTTCTATTTGCATATTTTTCAGCATAAATCCTATTTGCATAATTTTGCACTTACAGCAAAAAGCTCGCAATAACAAAAATAAAAGGCGAACGGAAATGCGCACCGAATTTGATAGAATATGAGTTTCTTGTTTGCCTGGCATAATGCTAGTTGTTCTTTGCTTTGCATGGTTGTGTTTGTTATTATTATTATTATAAGCATTGTTAGTGCAGTGCATGATTGGCGCGATTGCCATGTGAAACTGTGCTGTGTATCAGCGTGATTCCTGCTGCTGTTTGTGCTCGACTTAGTTTGCTAGCGCCGGCATTGCAGTTGTTTTGGTTTCCCTGCTAATTTATGTGTGCCAACAGCTAGAACTCATGGCAACCGCCAATCGTGCTGTATTGTGGCAATATACAGTTACATCAGCAGTGCTCAAATGCAACAAAAACAAGTGCAAATAACCCAAGCTGCGGTTTCACTGTCGACAGTCAGTCAATAGCAGCACTGGTGGAGTAATGATTATTTCAGGCAATTGCGACCAATTATTGGACATGCAGTATAATACTGTCAAGCGAGTGCCAGAGCGATATGCAACTAGCACGCCATGGCAAAAATTGATTGACAAGCATTGCAATTACACTGCCAAGCGAATACACTATGTTAGCAACAAAAAATAGCACCATGAATTGAGTGACATCTTTTGGTAAGCGAAAAAGAAGTAAATTTATCGTTAGTACACCACTGCTTCACTGCACAAAAGTACTACCATTGGAGTGCCCTTGAACCAGTCGTATAGCAAGTGTGAATGCTGAAAAGGTACCATCGATGAACGGCTATTACCTGGAATTATGTGAATGCGCTCCAATGAACAACACCAACTCCACAAATAAACAGTTAGCCAACTGAACCTATACGTACTCTAAGTCAATCGTATTCGTGTACATTCGTGTGAGCTTTTTTGGAGCAATACTTAGAATGCAAAATACTAAGACTTTTAACACAGGCAGTCAGATGAAATTGCAGTTAAAATTGCTCTTCAAAGAGGAATAATTTCAGCAGATAACAATTTTTCTTACTTCATTCTATAGCGAATGAGTCAAACACATCTTCTGCGTATTTGAAAAATGTGTGCCTTTAGTGGCACAAAAAAAAATTTTTTAAAATGACAATCAAAAAGATACATCAAGTGAAACGAAACGAAAATAATTAAATGCATACAATCATAATTCGAGCAAGGATTGGACAAATTTGAAAATACTAATAAAAAATAAATACCAAGAACGGTAAGAGAAATAAGGAGTGGTATAAATGTTTATATACCTTCTTTCGTGAAACGATCGATTAGTATGGAAAATAGAGGATATGCATCTGACATAAAAATTAGGCAATAGGCTGTTTTTAAGTTTCTTAATTGTTATGAATAATAATCAACTTTTTTAAATTTGAAATACTCAATAAATATAATCAATACACACACTATTCATTTAAAACGCTTTATTCACAGTAAACCACAAGCACGCACGTTTCCTGAGCACACATAGGTAACATCAAATTAGATTTACTACTATGATGAAAGAACTGGCTTTAAGGCTTTAAGGGTATTTAAAGGTTAACATGTACTTCATGATTATTTTTTTACAATAAACCTTCTGAGTGTACAACCTAAAATGTAAAATCTGGAAGGCAATAATATTTCTTCACTTCTTTCAGTTAATTATGTTAAAAAGCCTTTCGGTTAAAGAGAATTGTTAAGAAATTGTTTAAAAAGAATTAAAAAAAAAAAAATTGAATTAAATTGAGTATTATGTAAGTACTGTCACTGAGCAACGATAAATAACATTTGCATAAGTCGAAATGATCAGTTTCAGGCGCAATGCATGTCGACCGAACAGCTGAGCTGTGCAATTTAATCATTCTTGAAAAATCGCAATTTAAATTACTGCCCAATTAGCCATGCATAGAGAAGCAAACATTAGCAGTCTTTAATTACAACACAAGGATCAAAGGTATAAATTGATTTTGTTGAGAAACGTAAGCTTTTTTCGTGTGTTGCTTGAATGTTTTTGAAACAGACTTTGAAATAGGAAGCTAAAATACGAATGAAACAAAAAAGAATAAATACATATATTCATATATATTCGTAAAAGAAATTAATGTATATATATGTTTTGTAGTATTTCGAATAACTCCCGATTCGAAAATTGAATCATGATAATCAGATGGAACCTGAATTAAGGTCACCAAAGTTTATGGTTGTATATAAATAAGTGGATAGAGTTGAGGACATTGGAGACGCTGATTTGGAAAACAACCAAATTCTTCGTAATTGTTAGTCCTAAACAACAGCAACAATTAGATTAATATTTGGGTGTAATGGATTGCAGAGTTTCAAATTCTTGATGAATAATCCTAGTGCGCGTGTTTTGTCAAAGACTAGACTTTCACTCAACCATAACAAAAGGCGCATCAACTTGAACATTTTTCGAACGCATTGTTTTTTACGAGTGTTCCATTTAGTCCATGTTCTTTAATATGGTTAGAAACATAACTTTCTTAGGAAAATCTATGAAAACTTAATAACTAAATAATCGTCATTATTGATCCACACTAATAATTACGAGACATAAAAGCAATTATGAAATATTTCAAACATATTATGAAAACCATTAAATTCCAGTTCGGCCCCGAGTTCCTGAATAACCTGACCGAGTTAAAGACTACAGTTTTTCAATCATATATCTTTAGTACAATTTATGTGGTTACATAAATTTTCTATAAAGACAAAACCAGTCAGGCCCACCGAAAAGTTCTGGAATATAGTGCCACAAAAATATTTTATAAAAATTTTAAAATACACAGATGTAGAGGTGGGTTTTAAAATAATACAGTCAGGTACATGAAATGCAAAAAGATAAAAAAATAGAAACTGAAAAATTTTAACTGAAACGTATTTCGTATTGGGGTTTTTTCGGACTGGGGTATCTTAGTTGCTTTTAATTATTGCCATTGTACTTTAAAAAAATTAAATATGCTAACACCATTGAAATATAAATAGTGGTGACCACATGTGCTGCTAAGACAGAAATGATTTGAATAGTGTTTGAATTAAAGTAAATACTTTAAAGCTCACTCGTATAGTCAGTCGAGCAGCTGCTTTTGTGAGCAAGAGCAGCTCAGCAATTTCCATAATACTCGTTGTGCTAGTAGGTTCATTTTGGCAACCGTCCTGACATGGAGCTTCGGGCTTCAAGTTTTCAAAGGCGTTGTCAAAACAAGCAGCTCTGTTCGAATGAGCGTGTATATGTAAAGTAGCAGCAAAGCAATTCACCGTGGTAGTATAATTTTAAAAATCAGCTGGCACTCGAAATCTGCCTGTGGCTATAAAATAATGTTCCACGTAGCCTTAGCAGCCATGTGCTGTATATCATTTGCCCGCGAAGGAGCTTCACTGTACCGCATTAGCTGCGATTATGTGGAGCATTTAACGAGCGCGTGAAACTGCTTCTAAAGTAATGCTTAATCAGCCAGCAAACACGCAGCAGCACATGAGCAAGTTTTCCAGAATAAATGCTGCAGAATAAATCAATTAGGGTACTTAACGGCACATTTAAAATAATTTTATTAATAATAAAGCGCCGCTTGAGCAACGGCAAAGCAAATGTAATGAATGAAGACATTAAATAGGAGTTGGAGGTACAAAACATTGCGAGGCTCTTGTATTACAAAATAAAACTTTGGGAATGTGCAAAGTGCGTGAAATGAAAAAGAACTCGAAAGCAACGAAATAAATTTCAATTTAATCCATTTAACATTTACAGCAGCAAAAGAGCACGGGCTAGAACAAGAAAAAAAGAAAAAAAAAAAACCGAGTAACAAGGAAAAACAAAGAGCAACGCCAGCAACGACAACAATCATAATAATGAAAACGTTTACGCTGCATATGTGTGTATGTGTGTGCGTGTGTGCGTGTGTATGAAAAGCAACACGCACATGAAGCAATTCTCAGTCAGTGCCAGTTCGACGATGCTAGTTAAAACAGTTCAATTGAGGCACGTATTAAAAATACAATCAACAGTCTATAATAAAATAAGACATTATTTACTAACAAATAAACACACATGCAAGCACACGCGCATATACAGTTGAGTACACTTGTTACCATGTATAACGTACAAACATCAATACAGTTAGGGCTCACCCCGCCTCTGCGAGTTTTGCGCACATGATGAGTTAACACATCAGTAATGACGAGCACGCACACAAAAGCAATTGCTCGCGAGCAAAAGGACAAAAACGAAATAAAGCAAATGCTCGGAAATAGCAAAAAGAACAAAGGCGAGCTGCATAAGTGATTGCGCGATATCAGTTAAAGCCGTTAAGCGGGATTATAGCGAATTAAATTTTGGAAAAAAAAAACATTACAGCAATTTGAATTCGTTGAACACACACAAAAACATATTAACCCGAACACGTTTACGCGAATACATATATGTAAGCTTCGGTCAACAGCTCTTCCTCAACTGCTTGGACGAAATACATTACGCGGGATATGCAAGCATGATGGCAGAAAATGCATTCAGTATATCACCGATGCATACAATGTGGCAATGGTGAAGAGATTCAGTGATATTTGACATGTCCCGGTCAACTGATGAACTGAGGAAATCGCTGAGAAACGCAGGAACTGGAAAAAAACTAAGAAGAGTTGACAACTGAGCAAGGGGCTTACAGTCGTTTCCTGATACCTGTAAACCATTTAGAGTGGCAAGGAAATGTCTGAAGCAACATCACGGAAGTTGCTTCTTGGATGCGACAAAGCCGTCTCATACCCATGTGGCACCGCATGCAAACTGGTTATGAAAATGCTGAACGAATATCGCACGCCGGCACCAAACTACTCTGTACTGCTCCAGAAGAGTGTCAAGATATTAGTGCATGTGGAAGTGAGTTTATTGACGACATAGAAAGGAATAGAATGGAAGATTAAAAAACAGTGCCAATGATCTCAGAAACTGAAGGTTTGGCCATGGTAACGAAAATTTAAGCCTCGCAAGCGTCGGGCCCTTAAAAAATGCCAATTATGGCATTGAAGTGTGCTTCACAGACCAAAAACAATTGCTTATACTGTAAGCTGGAAGCACGTCATCAGAGCCCTTATACCAAAAATTGGCTGAGGAACATGTCATTGCATTGAAATCATCCAAAAAAAACTTAAGAGTGATACTGAATGACGGCAGCTAAAGCTTCGTGTGGGCTATCAAGAATCATGCACAACTCGAGAGCCCCAAAGCACAATAAGTTAAGACAGCTACTGACAATAATGAAGACTATCATCATTCATGGGTAAGCACATTGAAATTTAAAGACAATTGAAGATGAATACGAGCAATTTATACATGCATACAGCACCTTTCACACGGTTTATGAAGACGTACTATTGCTAAAAGCTTGGTTATAACCACTGATTCTACTTGCATATGAAGCAATAATGCAGTATGCATGCAAAAGGGCATTGAGCTTTGTTATATGGAATCCATCGAAGACATTATACTTTCATCGTGGCAATTGGCTTTATTGTATCACAGTTCCAGGACACGCAAGCTGATACTATCCATGGAAGCACCCCAAGTATGGGGCAATAAATTTGTACATGGCTCAAACTCTGATGGAGCAGAGATGCTTTAAGAAGTATCTGTACAATTTTGGACCAGAGACTAACGTCTCATGTGAGTATTGTGGTGTTGACACGGTAGACGCCGCTGATCCCATTTTTTTACTGCTTTCGCTTTCAGTTAGTTAGAGATCGCGCTGTTAGAGATATCGGTCCACCTATCCACTCACAAAATGTAGGTGTCTTATGCTTATGAGCGAAAAGGATTGGTAAGTAATCTCTAATATGGCATCTTAATTTTGTATTGATTTCAGGCTATTTAATCCTATTTCAACGTCGCTGTATTAGTAGGCTAGAGCAGTGTTCTCTGAATGGAGCCTATTCTGGTCGCTGTTGGGCAGAGCATATCGTGGGGATAGCGACTAAAATACTCCGGATGGAAGACACTGATTTGTTTTAAGGTCCCTCTAGATAATGAGCTGCTTATTCCTTCCCCCCTGACGTAGTAGTGTAAGGTAATCCTGTGGCCGTTGTTCGGTGTTTTAGAGTTCGATGCATGAGAGTTTCACACGGTGGCTTTTAAAGCTTACACCTCACAAAAATAATATCCACACGCTAACACATCTATACGTAATTGCACGTGGGTATGTGCATGTTCTACGTGCTCACTTAAATGCATTCGAAAGCTTTTTGTATTTTTAAAGCTGCGCTTGGTGTTAATTTCGCTTGTGCCGCAATCGCTGCAAGTCAGTCACTGTGCGTGTGTGTTGCAGCTTTCGCGTAGTCGCCGCGCACTATAGCGCAACAAAGCCATTCAAAATAGAATTTATTGCTCTCGCCGCGTAGCAGTGCTTTTATTTTACTTCTTATTTATGCTTTTGCTATTTTAGTTGTAATTTCTGCCGTTCCGTTTATTTATTTATAAATTTTGGGCACTTCTTTGGCAATGCCATTGTTTTAACAGCCAGCTAGCGCAACAATAGCAACAGCCACAGCAACAATGCGCCATTATACCGTCAAGATTGCCACTACAGGTCACAGTGAGCTGTACGCTTGACAAGTGCCTCTGTGAGTGTGTCTATGTATGAGTGTGTGTGTGCGTTGCTTTTGCAGTTTTCGCATCTTCTTTCTTTAGTTTTTTTTATGTGCACGACATAGGGAAAAAGATTTATGTGCGCACCATAAATAAGCGAGCGAATGTGCAAAGCGCGGGCGCAACACACGCTGGCTGGACAACTGAAACAAATTAAAAGTGAAATTATGAAGCTCACAACTAGCAGAGAGCTATAGCAATAGCAACAAAACGCTATTGAGCCATTAGCTAGCTTACTCAAATGCCACACAGGCGCGAACTGTATGATATGCGGCGCCGCGCAGCGCTGTTGCAACAGGCTCACTCATGCTGCTAGGAGCTGAACTGGCTGAAGATGAGCTTTAAGTGTGGTTCTCAATAAAAAGAGCTATTGTATTAAAATCCTGCCATTAGTACTCGCCATCAGCCATTGTACTGTAATGATAGCCTAACCTGCCAAGCGACGGCATAAAGCTTCTCCTTAATGCAAGGTCCACTAGAACCATGAACACAACGTAACACTTCTACTATTAACTCTTAGAGACTAAATGAAAATATTAATTATAAAAGTTATGAGTTTGCCGAAAACTAATTACGACTGAATTGCTTGCGATTATCAAACCGGCAGTGGCCATGACTGCGAATGAACAGAGGTCAGGAACACATATGCCAGGTCAAGCTTCATAACATGATAAAGGCTTTTTAAGAGAACAGTTGAATCTCATTCATTTAAGATCAAAAAATGACGAAACAGATATAATAGCGGCTATACCAGCCAGTCCCCGCCATGTTATACAAACCTGTAAAAATCTCGGTTTTTATATAATTTGTTTTGTATTCCCTTGAAATATGTTTACCTACTTTAAATTGCAATTAGGAGAATGTGATTTGAGTATCCAACTTTAAAAAACATCGATGTAATATTCGATCAGGACCAACCACATAATATCCATCTGTCATTCAATTGATAAGAGCATCAAAATATTACAACAATGCCAAATTTCATTAACTTTCGATGAAATAACTGTTATTTAATCAATTAAGTAGTAGTAGTGAAGTATTCAAAATTTTGGAATGATTTCGCTCATATCGCAGAATAATATGACAATAACGTTAAAACGTCTAAGTAACAAGCTTTCCTGAAATCGGGAATGAACGTTCTAAAGCAGAGAACTCAAGTTAGGAAACGATTTTGCTTTAATTTGACATAGCTTACACAAACCCATAATACCCCCAGTCAATTAATAGATGGAAATAAATACAAGTAAGAACAACCGCATGAATGGCTTATTCGGACAATGAGAAACCCGTCAAAATTATTTAAAACAGAGACGTCATAATATGAAAAAGTACAGTTTGAAATAAAAATAAAGATTTTCTAATTAATTAAAAAACATTATTCTAAGAATTAAAAGATGATTCGAAGGAACCTTAGATTCTGACTCCAAAATGTTGGATTATGTTAGATTGTTAAAATCCGATCAATATTTCGGTTACCTTCAGATTTTAGCTAAATCGGTTAATAACTTCTGTTAGCTTCCATATAACGTTCAATACCAATTTCACGTTAAATCGCATTAAAATCAGGTGCGTCTTTGTCATAGTCATGACATTGTAAAATTAAATCCATATCGGCGCATAATTTGTATACCTCCCTTGGAACATTTACTTCCGATTTCACGGAAATTTGTTACTTCGAAGTTTTAATGTTATTGTCATATATTTCAACAATATGAGTGAAATCATTCAAAAATTGTATATACTCCGTATAGATGTGTTTTCCTCAATTTAACCGAAATGGGTAAATACCACTTTTTTTTGAAAGTCACCTAAATTTTGATGCTTTTATAAATTATATAAAACAAAATAAAAAAAAAAAGATCTATGTAATAGTTTGTTAAAACCATTATATCAATCTTGGTTTTTATGTTCCTTTTTATTCAATATATTGTTAGTTTATCTGATTTCTTTTAATTGTTGTTTTTTTTATAATTTTGTGTTATTTTTAATTGTCATATGTACCGCAGTGTGCCGTTGCTATGCTGTAAACTATATGCTGATACCAACTGCGCCATGATATGTATTATTGCACTGGTGTCTGGCTGCAGTTGGCCTTAAAGGTAAAGGCCTGAATAGCAACACACAATTATTTAAAAACATACTACCCAATTATTACTCATACGCCCCTTTAACGGTACATGCTTATGCGAAGGAACTTGCTTTGGTGTTTCCATATTAATTTCCAGACTTTACTGGTAGGTAGGTTGCAATCAAATACACGAAAAATGTTGAAAGACATGTTATTAAGAACAAACCTTTAAATCAAAATGAAGCAAAAAGTCAACGCATTGAATATCAAGCAAAAAATAAATTCCATACAAGTAGCCAGTTTATGGGCAAGTGAATATTGTCTTATCACCACACTTGTTTAATACCCAGAACAATTAATCAGAGAACTATAATTTGTAAAATATACCAACATGCTCAACATTACCACAGAACTCGATATAGCGAAGTCCTTTCGTCAGTCCGTCCGTCCATAAGCAAAACCAAGAGAGGAGGCGTTGAGCTAGATAAGCCAATCTTGGTAATCAGATCTAATGGAAAAATCGTACATTTAGGTTTAAAGTCCGATTCGACCAATACATATACAATTTTGGAACCCATTTGGTCGAACTTAAGGATCTTACAAAAAACTAACTACAAATACGTTTCGCTGTAATTGAATAATGTCATTTCTATAAAGGAGTAATGTCTTTATAAAGGCTTCAATAAAATGCAATCAAACACCAAAAGTTTATCCATCTCAAAAAATATTCAAGCTATCGTAGACATAGACAGACAGACGGACGGCAACTAATCGCATTTTTCTTAATTATATGCATATTTCCGCAGCCAAGATGAACTCGGAAACGATTATTAGTATACATTACATGATTCGCGGAAACACAGTACCCAAAGTGAAGTGGCTAATGGATTTACATGTTTGCAAAAATTATCTTAAAAAGTAGTACCATGAGTAGCATAATCAGAAATAGAGAGACAGACTGAAAGCGGGACACAGGCATATTCAGAAATTGCATTTCCTTGGATTAACTGCAGAAGTCAGTTCGCAGAATAAATGTGTATTTCTATGGACATGTATGGGTATGATATGAGCAAAAAATTGCCTGCAAGTATAATGCTGGTGTTACACAGCACGTTTTTTAAGCTTTTTCTGCTGACGTCGAGGAATTCTGCTTACACGTATTGATTCGGGTATTAGAAGTTCAATATGTCGCGCACTGAATTTTACTGTCAATTTCGAACGTTTGCATACAATATTGGAGAATGTGTAAAATGGCGTAAAGTAATATATTGCGTGAACATCTGCGCAACGCTGAAATTTTTGGTCTGTGGTAATAGTGCGCAAAATGATTTAGTGTGCGCATGTGGCGCATCATGAGTGCACGCGCATACAAACTGGCTTGTCCTCCTGAGCAAAGCTAAATATTGCCCCATGTGCCCTCGCTGAAGTTCATGAGCATTATGAAATTTGTTGGAAACTAGCAGATAGCCGATGTGTTTGCATGTATTAATGTGGTATTCGGATTCGTAATATAAGTCCACGGTAACGTATTTGCGGGCGACGTAATTGCGGGGAATCATTTTTGTTGGTTCTGTTACTTGATTCAATCAAGCCAAGGTATTTCAGCCGTATATGCATTGCCTTTGTTTTATATAGATGGACCACAATACCATGATCATGGCAGCATTTGCTAATATAGTCCAAGTTGCATTGTATTTTGCTAATTGCTGTTTTTGTGATTATTATTTGACGCAATTATCACTTTGTCAGCATACGTGCTTGCTCGCGATTTGTTTAATTCAAAAATGAAGAAGCGTTGTTTTCGAAGTTTTGAGACTTCTTGTACACCACATGTTATTCCTTTTTTGCTACTTTCCTTACACTGAATTGTAGTATCCTTCCAGCTGATTAAGGCATTGGCCTCGCATGCGAGGAATCAAGCCTATATGAGTAATTCAGTAAAGTGTGTGTAATGGACTTTACGACGTACTCAAAATGATTGATCGATTTGACCGAAATTAAATTTTGAAATCGGAGTGATACAATAGCAAAAAACCTGGATTAAGTTCAATGAGGATTTGAATTACAAAATTGTGGCACATGAAATTCAATAATACCAACCAAATGAGATAAAGTCTGACTGATGTGCAGTTTGGTGTAGGCTTTTGTTGGCGTTTGTGCATTTTAAGTGAGTTGTTGTATGTGGTGCTAACGTTCTTTTCAACTGTTCATCTCTCTTCGGATGTACTTCTGCTTCAATGCCTAGGTTTAAAACAAATAGGGCGTGGCACAGTACCGGGAGCACTCGCCGCTCATATGATACCAACGGTTCAGGTGTATTGCATAGAAATTCCATACTACCCAGCAAGGCAAAGTGTTTTTGAAAGATTCATATGCTCGGCGTTAAGTGGTGCCGCACTTCAGCTGTAAACATGGCCTACGCAAGCCGGACCCGATGAAAGACTAGTCAAGTAAGCGCTTCACAATACAAGCGTATATCTTGCTTTTACGTGAGGGTATGTGTTTGCATGAACGTATGCGCAATTGTGTTGAAAGCTTATTTAATTAATTTGAAATGTTTTCGCATAAACTTTTGTGCTCACAGCCAACGTAATACACTGCCAGCAACTGTCATTCAAACAAACGCGATTTGACTCCACGCCACAATACAACCAACAACAAATATGAAATTATAATGAAAATTTAAAAATTTCAATAAAAAATGCAAAAGAAAAAGAAAAAGAGATTTCCAGCGAAATAAATATGAAATGCCATCATAAAGTTTCAATTGTTGCGCAAACATTATGACACATTTCAATGTAAATTAATACAAGCGGCGCTGGTCAATGCAACAAAAATATAACTTTACAAAAATATTTTCGCTGCTTTCTCGCATTTTTGTTGTTCCTGCTATGAGCGCGGCGTGTGTCGTTTTTGTTTATTTTGTTGCTCGCCATTAATATGGAGTCACGTAAACGCGCATGCTTAGCTTTTGTGCGTCAAAAAGTAGAGCAGCGTCAGCAAGGCACACTCACCCACGCAAATACACACGCGCAAATGCATAGACAGTGCGGAAATGCAGCAGCACAAACAGCAGCGCCGTATATGCAAGCATTTAATTGAAACGTAGCGTACGATATGCTGCAAGTTTTTCAGAATTCCTTTTTTCCAGCTGCTGAGCGGCAGCTGCTGTAAGCGCTTATGTTGCACAGAATTGCCTCAGTGTGCGTCAGTATACAATGTCTTCGCTGCTGTCTTGCAGTCAAGGCGGCTGTCAGTATGTCCTTGTCTGTGTGTCATTTAATTTATTACGCTTGGTGCCCGGTTTTTATGTGCAGCACTTTGTGGTAATTGCAACGCGCAGTGTGGCGCGACTGTTAATCAACAAATGGCAGCAGCTAGCGAGTTAAATATTTTAGTTCAGCACCGAGGCTACAACGTTTCGAATATAAAATACTCAATAGATTGGCTGAACTAAGTCCGAAGACGAGGTGAAGCTGAGGATAGAACGTGAAGATATCTTCATACTGCACCAGATCAACGATATGGAATTCGAGAGGTGTGTGCATTTACTCGATTCGAAAGGAACTTTGAACTGTCTGCCCATTTCCGATCCTGAAAACACTCTTACCGCTCTGTGATACCCACGTTGAAATACCTGATGTGGCGTGAAGGGGGGAACTGATCTTAAGCAGATTTTTGGTAGAAAAACGGGAGAAGTCCCGTATTCTTAAATGTGAGAGTTTTTTTAAAATGTAAGTCCAAATACCTATCAATCATAGGTGCAAGGTCCAATTTGTTATGCAAAGTATTAAACGCAGTGAAATCTAAATTTTGTACTATATGCTATATTCATAGAATAAAACGAACAAAAACTAAATATTGATGACCGATGTAAGTATTTACGAATATTCATCTGCCTTTCTTCCCGTTTGTCCGTCTTTCCGTCGGTCTGTGGCCATGAAATCTTGAATAATATCAGAACTGTCGCAATTAAATTCAGTTGCTGAACTAATTTTTAAAAAACTTATGCCAAGTTCTTGAATGTGCAAATACTGTACATAGATCCGGGAGCTTCCGATGGATCAAGCTAGACGGAAACAACTATGTAGCTGTTAATTGGCACGTCTTTGCTTATTTGTAATACCATTTTCTTGGTTGATAATAAATTTGTACGTTTCTCGGAACAACTCCCCATATGTATTTTAAATTCCGTACTACCGCGCACGGCGCAGGTACCAAAAAGTAAACTTAAACTACTCTTCCAACCATTAGAGTTGGTCTGAAATATGCTCTCCTTGGAGACATATGCAAACAGTAAAAAACAATCGAATAAGCGATGCCCATCTGTACGTCTGTTTGAATGTCTGTGATCTGGTATTTTCTAAGATATATCGAACTTATTTGATTATAAAATGTCTTTTGTTAAAATTCATGCCAAGTACATACCTCCAATGAAACGAACCCATCCACCACTCCTCGAATACTTTACTGTTATTAAAAGCTTTAAATTTCGATTTAGACCTGAATTAAAGTTTTCAGTGAATCCTTTAAAAACTGGTGTAAGAGATTTATGATAAAGGTTACCTCCTGTGGTGAAATCGATTAAAATGTTACGAAATCTGGGTTTTCAACAATAGTTTTTGTTTTCGGTAGTTGTTGTGGTCCAAAAATTCTCGTAATCGCCTCATAATTTCGGGTATATTCGGCAAAACGCAAATCATCTGAACATTACAAATTCATAGAATTTGAATTAAAGTGTGTAAAATCGGATTGCATTTTTCAAATTGGTAGTAATAAGCTCAGGTTGAACATTACTGGGGAAGTGTGGAACAGGGTCCAGATACATTTTTTTGAATATTGTGTTTAACGTGCTATTGACGTTAAAATAAAGGCAAAAATGTGTGTTCCACCGTTTGAGAATTTTCCAGATTAGGGCCTATAAATATTTGAGGAATATGCAAATCAATAAAACCATTGAGTGTAATGGAAAAACTTTGGATTGAGTGGTAATTTGTACTCGTATTTTATCGACTATTGCATCTTTTATGTTTGTGACTGTGTATGCAAATTGCCTTTACGGGCAACGGCTCAAACGACCTGCTACGCATGAACGGCCTGCATTTAAGAGTGGCTTAAGCGGGTGTGTGTTGCGGCAACTGCCCATAATGGCAATAATATTTTCATGCGACAGTGTCGTAACAATGGACAACATACATCGCCAACAACAAAGACCAGACGCAGCGGCAATTGCATGACAAACGCTCCTAACTAGTCACTTAATCAATGTCAGTGTTGTTGCTATTGTTGTGGCACAGTCAGTTATCTCTTTGGCTTGGGTAATGTTGTTGTAATGTTGCGTGCACAGCAGCAACGTATTGAATAATCAATGGCAGCACATGCAGTTATTAACGCACACCAGCGCGTGCTAGCTGCCATCCCTTCTCCCTGTTCATCCTCATCGTCGTTTTCGTTCTCGTCGTTGTCGTAGTCGTCAACGTTGTTGCACACAAAGAGCACTCAATTTATTAGTTTGCTTGCTTAAATGAACTTCAAAACATCAAGGCAAATAGACGCAAGGACAATAGCGCACAAGCATTGTGCAATGTTGTCATTTGCTTGCCTTGGCAAGTAATATGGCAACGGACACTCACTCTGCAATTTGCAGTGGAGGAATTTCAGAAGCAGAAAGTTCGTAAGCTTTTGTTTGCATTCATTTTGATTAAAACGATGATTCGAGTTGTTGTTTGCTTTTGTTTCGCTTCTATTGGATTTTGCAATCAATATTTTGCCAGCTTTTTGCACTCTGCTTACATTTTTATTTTTATTTTTATTTTTGCTTATTACTTTTTCTTTAGCTACTCTGGTTCTGCTCCTCGCATGGACTGCACTGTTGCTTCCGGTTGGTGTTCCTTGATTTTTCTAGTCGTTCGCTTTGTTCGCTGCTTGTGCTTTTCTGCTGCAGTTGCTCTTGCTGCAAGCAGAAATAAGACACAAAAAATTGGAGGCGAAAGAAAGTGCACTCGCATGACCGAACATTGCGCAAGCAGCTACGCAGGATATATCAACAGCAGGACATGTGCAAACATAAAATGGACAATGCCGCCGCAGGCACTTGCGCTTGGCATTACAGTACATTTTGTGGCAAGTGCTGCACTACATGCATCAATGTAGCAGCCAGCAAACTTAATTGATTGCGTTGCACAGCGACAACACGTTGAATGGACGTGCTGCTCTGTTCCGACCAGCCAGGCGTTGCATTCTACCATGGCAGCCGTCTGTTCGCACCTTCAGGACGTATTTGATAAGCAGTCACTGTATGAGACTGGCGACAAGCACAGCACAGAAGTGCCACAAAACGTGCTGCTACATGTCAGGCACGGTTGGTGAAAACCTGTCCGCGTAAGGCCAACTTCGGGAGATCACACTTATCAAGCAAATTCCAAAAACTGAAACACAAATTGCCCTTTATAGGACAGATAACAAAATAACGTTATATATTTTACAGAGCAAATAATAAAAAATATTTATTTGAAGGGTAAGTTGACAGATATACCCCTAATTTCTCTGAATGGAGTTAGAACCCCAATGGCGCTATATAGAGTTTATTGTAATGCATAGCACAAGCACTTTTATTGGTGAAGTTGTTCTGAATAGTACTTATTCCCCTGTGACTTGTATTAGTTAAATGGCGCCAAATATCTCCATAAAGTGAATATAACCAAATGGACGTATAAGTTGCGAAATGAACTGCAAATTATACCCAAAACCTATATATGGTAAATTTAGTTTAATGAGGAAAGAATAGAGGGTAAATTGAGGCGTATGCGCCAATTGCTTTGTATATTGCTGATATAAGTCCAATGGTGCTGTATTGCTCTTATTCTTCTACATAGAGTATAGGGAATATCCCTATATAGGGTAAATTTGCATTCTATGACGCGAATTACCCTTTCTTTAAATAGGATAACTTATAAAATAGCTCTATGTACGAAAAGTTTCGTTTCATATCACCAATTTCAATTATAGGCATACTAAATGAAAGCTTTATAACGGCGTTCAAGCGCTCAGTATCTCTATATACGACATATAACAAAGTTACCGTGTTTATGATAAGTTGCGCTTTACTGCACAAATTTCTGATTTTCCTGTATTGCACAACTACAAGAATAGTGCTTTATAGGGTAAGTTCAACGAAATAACAGTAATTTCCCTGTCAAGCGTAAATATCGAAAAACCGCATATATAGTAAATTACGGTATATCGTTCTAGTGGCCTTTTAATTGCCCTTTATACGACCAATAACAAAGTAAACCTTTATAGCATAACTTGCTCTATATAACACAAAGTTTTCTTTGTAGGATAAATTGAGCTTTAAGGCACAAAATTCCCTTTAGATGGCAAATAATTGAATTAACTCGATAGAGGTAAATGAAATAGCTCGGTATAGGTTAAATTACGATATATGGCGCCTTGCTTTAAAGGGTGTAAGCTGGCACTGCTACGTACGGGCCCTATTGCTCCAAGCGTGATTGGACATTTGAGCTTTGAATGAATTGAGTACAATGTCTTGATGTAACCCGAACGGTGATGAAGAATAAGCCATATTCCACTTTTCATTCAGTTCTAGCCGCAGCAAGCAGAGTTATAAGCAATTCCCGGAGTACCGCGACATTTCAATGAACTGCCAAAGTTCGTATTGGCTGGAAAGACTTACAATGTCACCCTTGGGCTTCAAACCCCCTAATTGAGTTCTCGGCACGGCACAGTGCCATTGCCACAGTTTTATGTGGGACGTCCGGCTGGTTGGTTCGAGTTATGGTGTTCGCGAACGCGTGGGCGACTTGGCAAGGGCAACCGCACTGATAGTGTCTAAGTTTAAATTTGAACAGCATTGCACACTCACACATACACCCGTTGGCACGCATATACGCGAGCGGCAGTTTTGAGGCCGCATTTCAATTTGGCAGCATTGAAAGCAAGACTTTCGGCTGCCGCACAGGAGCCCACTGGCGGCACGATGCTGCATTGGCGCGCGTTCGCATAAATGCGTTATGGCGTGACGTTGTGCTTTTCTCTGCTCTGGTTTGTTGTTGTGTATTTTGTCAAGTGTTGGATTTAGTAATTTATTCTTTAGGCTTTAGCTGTCATTACTATTATTTTTGTTATTATTGTTGTTTTTGCTGACAGTGCCAAAGTTGCGCGCCAACGAGCATTTGCAATTTCTTAAAGTTTCACTTGCCAGCGCACAATGGCCTATGTGCGTGTTTGTGTGCATGTGTGTTTGTGCTTTTTTTTTTAATTTACTCATTCGCTGCTATGTTTTCGCTTTAAATTGTTGCTTTTAAGTTGCAGTTTTTATTTTATTTTTTTTTTTTATTATTTTTTATTTTTATATATTTTTTT
>JXOS01024294.1:47598-68728 GCA_001015075.1 Cirrula hians
TTTTTTTTTTTATAATTTTATATTTAATTTATTTGTTGTGTGTACTCGTGTTGCATGTATAGACTGCGTGTGCAGGCGTGCGACGTGTGTGTTTGTGTGTGTGTGTGTGTGTGTGCTGGCAGATGCTTCAATTTATTATTGTTGTTGTCGTAGTTGTAACGCTAGTTACATTAGAAAGCGCACATACATTCGCGCGTGCCATTGCTATATCCTTGCCTGTGTGTTCTTGTGTTTGTGTGTCTGCGCGCGTGCTTTTGTTTGCTCATCGCAAAAGTAATTTCCAAGTTTATATTAATTCGTTTGAGTGTTTGTATTTTTCATTGCCTTACATATGTATATAAACGTTTGTTGTCTTATGCGCTAACGAGTGTTGCTTTTCAATTTTTTCTTTTATTCTTGTTGTTGTATTCGCCTCATGTTAGTGTAAGTGCCATGGCTATGGGGCTATTGCGTTGTTAGCTATTACGTCTGTCACTGTTGTTATTGTTGTTCTAGCTAGTATTTTATTACTTGCAATTTTCCCATTTGCGATATACAAATTTATTTACTCATTGTTGTCTGCTCTCCAACTTCCAATTTCAATTTTTTTCTCTGATTTGCTTCTCAGCGAAGATGTTTTATCTTTTTTCTGCTTTAAATTATTTATTGTCAACTTTATTTGTTTTCAATTTCTGCAGAGCATCTTTTCCGAATTGTGATTCGTGATTCTTCTTTTGTGCAAATTTTTCACTTAGTCTCTCTGTCGGCACTATCTTCGTTGTTCTCGACTTATACTTTCAACTGACTCTCAACCGATTATATCTTTGAATAATCTCAAAAACAAGGTTTTAGTTCCACTCCTTCTTCGATTGTGGGCTATAAATGGCTGTTCATGATGAGAGGCTTCATGATGATGATCAAGAAATGAAGAAAGTAACTCCAAGAATACACTATCCGAGTGTTCCCCATTTATATTGGTCCTCGCGATTCGCTTTTGCCTTTTTGCAGCTGTTCAGATTAAGGCAGAAATATCTCACAAAATCCAACACGTTTGGGCATACTAAGATCCTTTAACAATAGCCCGTCCAATTTTAATATTTCATGATCATTTTTAAATACCAGTGCCAACTAACATCGAAAACTGGTATTAAGTAACTGTCACTCCGCTCTATCCTTCTAGCTCCAGCACTTTCTCTACTATATAAGGCGGATGATCAACTGATTTGAAGAGGATTCTTTACCTTTATGTAACTGAGAACCAAGTTATGGTCAATTCACCAAGCTAACTTGATCCAAATGAACTTATATCACGTCCGTTCGACACACTAAAGAATATACAAAGAAGGCTTCCTATGTTTTGTAAAGTTCGTGTTATCTCTGCTTTATATATATTCATGTGCCAATTGGCACAACTATGGACCCAAAAGATTAAATACTTCCCTTTATGATGTACAGGTCTAATATCACCCAGTTATACAGAAAAAATTTTGAAGAAATTACAGAAATAAGATGTGTGCAGTCTCAGTAACTGCTCAAGAAGAAGAAGATGTACAGAGAAGTTGCAATATGAAATGGTTTAGCTTGAAATCTTGAAAAAACTCTTTTTTGACTAATAAAAAATGATTCTTGAAATGAAAATGGTTCTGGGTATGTTGACTTAAAACCTACATAGCCGTATTGGCGGTACCACGGATGTTGAACCAATTATACCCATTTTTGTTTACCACATTGATCATAATGATTATAATTCAATTATAAACTCTCGTTGAACTTGATTAAATTGTCTGGCCAAATCTCATTCGAACCACATAGGAGTACTAGTGGTATCTCTGATTTTTTACCAATTATGCCCATTTTTGGAACACACAAAGCCTTGTATTGAGACTATTTAGGTAAACTTGAGCTGACTCTGATTTTTATCTAAATAAGCTATTGGAACACGGTTAGGTACAATGATTACCCAATCACCTAATTCATTGCAAAATATCGAATGTAAGTGACGTGACTAGATTAATTCCTGTGGTGATGCTGATCATAACGTTGTACATTTTGAAGAGTCTCTCGTTCGTTGAGTTGCAAATGTTCTGTTAAAACTAATGCACACTTTGCCAATTTCATTGGCTATCGAACCGTGTGTAAGTACGATTAGTCGAATAATTTTTGGGCTAGACTAATGGAATCAAATTTTTTATAAAAAAACTGGCTCAAGACGTGGCAAAATCAGCACTTAATTTTAGGTACCTCACCTGACATCCGGTTTCACAGAAATTTGGGCAAAGGCCAATTGTTTCATTGCATGCTACTGGAATGTAGTATGGGAAAAATTGTTGTGTGATTCCTAAAAAATTCGAGAATTTCAGCCAAATGGATTAATTACTTCAGTTAGCTGACATAGAATATTCACTTCCGATGAAATTTCCATAAAACCACCGCCGGTTCAACTGCATGATACTGAAATTGGGTATAGAAGCAATTTTGGGTGATTGCTATGATATTTCACAATTTAAGCAAAATCTATCTATAGACCTTTTCACTGAGAAAATCATAAACGCTTTGTGTTTCATCGTGTTATTCAAACTTGGTATTCAGACGTTGTTTCATTATGACCTACTGAAATTAAGGATTGCTATAATATTTTAATAACTTTTTTTTAATGAATGGCTGTTGGGTATTATGAAGGCAATTTGGACTGGGTTTTTCTTCCATCTGGCTCTTTTACATTTTCCCTCCTAGGTTTCTTCGATTATTATTATTATTTATTTATTTTGTTGTCATCAAATTTCTTTTAATGTGCCACGTCTTCAATTTATTCAGTTTTTAATGGCGTTTCTGCTTCTAACATCTTACTTGCCTAATTGCTTTGTTCCATCTTCCATTACAGCTGTCTAACTCTTCTAAATTTACGCACAATAACAACACGCCAACTGCGCTGCCACTGGCAGCACACTTGATTGGCTGTTGCCGTTGTGTATGCCCACATGATGTGAGATATCAAGTTACATGCGAAAGTGAAAATAAATACTTAATTATACCCAGCAAAATAGGTTCACATGATCCTTAAGTGTTTGTGCTGCCAGTGCACTGCACCCACACAGACATAAGCATGCACGCCCAACACCGGCGATTAAAGCTTTTTGCTCAAGATTTTGGCTTATCGTTAGTTTTTCAATTTCCAAACGTGCAGCGGCATGTCGTGTTCGCACCGCACTGCCCCAACAACACGTTTGTTGAGCCAGCAAGCATCTGAGCAGGAACCCGTCCTCTGTGGAACTAAAGCATTCGGCCAATGCCAAAATACATACCATAAATTAAATGTTGTTGGTGTGCTTGTGGGAATTTCAAATTGCACATGCACATGCCAAGCAGTCGGCTGTTTTGCTTTAGTGGCATGTTAGCAAATATTGTTGATGGGCTGTGAACACATTGTGTGGACTGTAGCTGTCTTAGCGGCCACTTAAGTGGGCGAGTGAGCAGCTTGGTACGTAAAAAGCAGCGCATGAATGTGAAGCAAATGGCACTTGGTGGTGCACTAAGCGCAAACAAAGCAGCAACTCTGCGATGATGATTGGACACTGGCAACTGTTGCAGCACTTAAAAGGATTGTGCTGTACAATACTCACCAACAGAAACACGAGTCATTTTTAAATATTTTCAGCTTCACAAAAACATTCCTAAGTTAGCAAGCAATTATAGGAATTTAAATTTTAAGCTGTGATATTTAAAGGGTTTAAATGTTTTTCTGCTTTCTGCAGGCTGTACGAATAATTCAACTCTTTTTCTTATTGTTGAATGCTTCAATTTATATGATCACCCTTTCTTCAAGTAGCAAATATCATTCTCTTTCTCTTTCGCAGTCCAGTCGAATCCACGTTTTCCTACATATTAAAGCTTACAGAACTTTACTGGTCATCCATTAAAGCACAGTCAGGTCGCTGCCAAATTATTAAATACAGGTTCAAGTTCAAAACCAAAATATATATATTTTTTTATTAATCATAACCACTTGGAACCTCAAATTTTCATCGAACCAAGGCCATTTTTGGTGTAGACAGTGATCATAATAACGATCACTTTGATGAAATTTCTTGCTAAATTTTTTTAAAACCACGACATGGGTGCATTGGAGGTTTCTCTTGTTAACATCGAATAGTGATAATTTTGGTTTCAAACATTAATCATATTTATGACAAAAAACGTAAATTTCGTTGAATAAATGGTATTGGCTAATTGCACGTAAAATCCTCCTTTTGGACCACAAAGGTGTACAGGCGGTAGCTCAGATTTCCATTCAATCATGCCCAAATTCGATATATATATTGCTGATGTGTATGTCAACTGAAAAAAGAAATGTCGTTGACAATCGGCGTACAAGAAGTTCCTCTGATACTTATGTAACCACCTACTTTGGGAGCATGTTTAGTTGATATGATGATATGAGCCACCAAATTTCATTGAAAAATATCAATTCGGATGGTCGCAGTAGAGATAACACCCCAATTTTACGTAAAGATGTGTTAGAGGCATATCCGAAATATTGGTTGCATATTCACAAAATTCAAAAGTCAATTTAAAATTTGTTCACAAAATTAGTCATCCAAATTTCGTTAATCTAACTCAAATCCTTCTTTCTAGTTTCTTGCCAATTTCATTGGCGACTTATATAAAAATTACATGAAATACTGGACCGAAACAGAATACAGAATCCTCAAATCAATTATCAAATGTCTTCTAATACTTTAGTATTTCTTTAATAGTTTTTTCAGTTTGTTTTGTTTTTTTGGTATTATATAGAATTGTAATTTCGGAAGTTTTGGACCGGTTGCAACAAATGCTTATGTCAATTTCCTAAGAAAATTGTTATCCTTAATTTTAGTTACTCTTGTTGTTAATGATATTTTTTTTTTTTCAATCAGTATCTGAAGTTAAAATCTGATACTCAAGACTTCCGATGCAACAATTCGCAATTTTACGGATTTAAATCAAATCGCTCACAGGAAGTATCTTAAATTAAGGACTGATTTGTTCAAATTCTCTAATGTTATGTTAAAAAGGTAAATTTGGAGTAATCAACAGATTTAGTTGAAATTTATAAATTCATCATCTGTTGTTTATGCAAATTTCCATACAATTGGAAGTTAATGTTAAAGATTTGGAGCATTTCCGAACTTGATCTGGCCTTTAAAATTTTATTTTCAGAACCCAAATATCATTTCAGATGGACATAACCAAAAAACATATAGTAGGAAATTATTATTTCTTTGCATTATTTTCGGAAACCCACAATCTCCCTTGTCTACGATTATCTAACGGAATTACAAAATCCGTAGTAGACTGTTCTAGAAAGAAAAACTCAGCATATCCGCTTAAGGAGCTAAACACTGTTGGTATTTTGGGGAGTCCCATGCATGGGCAGCTTCCGTCTCGTCGATGCGTCCTCTCGAAAATGACAGAACTGTTAATATGCTGAAGCAATCTTCATTCATGGACTAGCAAAAAGCGCACTGTACGAGTAGATGCACAGGCCGTTTCAGATTTGACGAACAGCTTGGATTCATTTTTACTTCAAAAGATACAGAAATAAGTCCCACTGAATGCCTGAATTTTCGCCTCGTCTTTCAAGCTGAGGTCTTTACCTTACGGACGCCACTGAAGCACTGAGTCTAACATATATGGTATAGCTGGTGGGTATACACCCGTTTTTAAGGACTTCAAGGTAGCAGTTCTAACGCTCGGCTCTGTAATCGTCAATTCCAAATGCGCTTCGACAATGTGTGATATCTTTAAATGAGAGATATATGATCACCCTAAAAACTCCGATAGATAAAACCATTCTTGAGAGAGAACAAAAAAAAAATTTTATCACAGTTTGCCTGTTAAACAGTGAAGGTAGCTACAGGCATAACTCTTTTTGCAATCGTGGTCGTAGAATGGATATTCCAGCTTTTGCAGACTAAGAGAGGCAAGACCCGTCTGCTTTGTCGTGGGTATGATATCTTTAGAAGAACTGTCGTAACCTGAAAGAACCGGTGTCAATAAGCTGACATAGGAACAATAAATCATCCGTCAGAAGTAAGTTTGCAAGGAATGTTCTTGCCAAAGGCATCACGATTAATCGCTCTAAAGGGTAGTGATCCTCTTTTGAGCATGTGCTTTAATCACGAATTCAGCAACAAAGTATTTTGCAGTGCAAAGCGAATACTTGCAAACGTACGCAAAAGGTCTAGAGTTGCAATAGAAAACCAAGCAAAATTGATCTATCTGTCGTCAGTCACAAAACATCACTTGTTACATAAAGTTAAAAAAGAAAAGATTAAAAAGCTAAAATCTAAGTGATATAGATACAAACCGTGTTGAAATGCATACCTTTCACAAGGGTACCAGTTTCCAAAGCACATATTTAAAAAATCCAAAAAGACTCACCATGTCAGCATGTCCGTCAATGAAACTGATCTTTTACATATCTTTAACAATTTCTCTGCAAGAATACGTCAGAAAAGAATAATTTCATCGTGTGCAGGCAGAACGAGTGTGAACAACAATCGCATAACACTGTAATATCCAGAGAAGGTTAGACCAGATCCGCACAACTCCTACAAAAATATCTAGTTTCCTGGTCTCAACTTAGGGCACTCAAATCCGACTGTGCAGTATCATTCATTGCGCTGGTATGAATTCGTACTCCAAACTACTGATACGAGCTGGTTATGTATGACAATTAACGTTTAAGCGAACGTCTAGTCGCTTCAAAAGAAAGTTATATATATAAATCGGTCAATGGGAGCTACAAATTATTTTTCAACTGAATTCACTCGACTTGAATATGACATGATAATGCCTTAATGACCCTTTCTGAGTTAAAATTAATTTTTTTCATTATTGATGTCAGCTATCGCCTGCGGACTGAAACCGCGTATTGTGTTCGTGTCTGCTTACGCAACAAAGCAATTGCTCGCCGGCGAGCAAGATTGTTCTGTCTACAGCTCGCGAGGCGCTGTTAAAGGAACACTATTTAAAGAACGGCGCTGCGTGGGTGCCACGTGCATGCTGAGCACAGCGCAGTGTTGGCAGTGTATGAAGCTGTGCCTGACCAACACAGGGGCCATTATGAACGGATTAACAGTGAACAATGAGCTTGAGCAGCGAGCATCAAAAACTATTCACGTGAAAGCAATAAATGTTTTGTTCGCTCTACTTTTGTACATATATATATATATATATATATATATGTGTGTGTGTGTTCTAANACATATATATATATATATATATATATATGTGTGTGTGTGTTCTAAAATATAACTATTTTTTTGAAGCATTTGTGTATTGCTTTGAATTGTTTGTGGTTGTTGCTGTTGTTGCAGGCGCTATTAATATCAGCTGTCAGCCCAAATTGGCACAAATTCAAGAGCATTACCCCAGCAACGCGAGCAAAAATTATGATGGCGCGCGATAAATTGAGTGCCAATAGTTGATGTACGTTATTATTTGTTATTTTTGTTATTGTTGTTAATATTAGTGTAATGCGCTGTTGAATACGGGGAATGAGCCGAGCAGGCTGTCAGTAGAAATCAGACCAAAATGCTGGCATTATTATTAAGCATTTCCCACTTGCCATGCCAGATAATCAGAAATGACATAAGCACAAGATAAGTGTAGGCAACAATGGTGCGCATCTCACACACACACACACACACATACCGGCGAAACAATAGAACGTGGCTAACAAAATAACAAAAACGCGCAAAACAAGCGGCGCAGCAAATGAATGAATGTAGCATTAAACAAGCCATCACATCAGTCATATTTTTCGCTACATGGCATTTGTTTTATGTACATTTATGCTAATGCCAGCGCAGCGCCAGCACAGGCTGCCCCATTCGGCATGCCGCACGGTACCGCACAGCACCGCACCGCAGCGCGCCGAGCTTAGCCGAGCAACGCGTTGATTTGTTAGACAAAATGACTGTCTTAATATAAAATTTATATCGTGGCAAAGTGGCTGACAGCAAAAGCGCTGCGACGATAATTTTCATTCGCATTGTCATGGCCGCACACGCAGCGCTCTCTTTTGCCCCAACATCGTCGCACTGGCATGCCCACTGCCAGGCGCACTTAATTTATTTTGTGCTTATTAAATTGTTTTTATTATCATTTTTTTCTGCTTATTTCTTTTTTTTTTACTTTTTATTATTTTTATCGTTATTTTATTTTTCCATTTTATGATGCCGCTTGAACTTTTTCCTGTGCCTTTGCTGCTACTAGGCGCTGCGTCGTTCATGTTATGCTCGTGCTTATTGTTGTTGTAGTTGTTATGATTTGCTTAGTTGCTTACTTAACATTTCGGCAAGCTGCCATACAGCACAAGTGTCATTACAATTCATTTAGCATAAACAATTGATAGCGCACTCGGGCAGGGGTGGGCGCCCGCATACGGCAAGAAAGCCGCCATACATGCGCCACAGCAGAACTTATGACTGTATGCGTGTATGCGTATATGCATACAAAGCAATTGAGTGTATTAGATGAGTGCTTCTGTTGGTCCTGTTATTGTTGTTAGTCTACTCAAATGAGTTCATAAATATAAGTTGCTTGTGCATAGCCCCTCGCCACTGCGGCGCTGTGTATGCGGTGTCTTGTAACAAGCGGCGTGTGTGCGTGCAACTTGTGGCATTGTTACAACATTGGTGGCGCAATTACTCATGCGAACACGTCATGTAATGAGTCCTGGAACATGCTTCATCACAAATAAGTTCACAGAATACATTCAGAGAGCCTTGGTATAGTTTGGAGTACCGATGCGGTATGGCACTACTTGCCATGGAACTGAGCTGAATGTGGAATAAAGCATGGAACGTCATAACACGATTTCCCCATTAGCGACATAAATGCATAACGAGCAAAGAGGACAGACGCACTCACACAAGGCTTAACCAATTCGGCAAATCAAAAGCATGATGAAGTAGACTTGTAGCAGAAGTGAGCACACGCGAAACTTTCAAAACTCACAAAATTCATATGAGAGATTCTCTTTTAAGAAACTTGCAGACCAAGCAGAAACAGATATCTCTCAAATAGGGACATAATCTTAACTAAACAGATAAAGTTGGAATGGTAAATTCTGTACCAGTGGCTCCAAATAGAGGCACAATTTTCTGAAGCATAACGTTAAGGTACGTCAATGGGGTTTTCACTCTTAGTGATCAGTTGAGCAAGCCCGTCTCGTTATATTCGTACGGTCACTGTACGAAAATTGCTACATAATAAAGGAACGGAAAAGCATAATAAAGAATATATGAACCACCATGTCAAGGAGCAAGCCAGCTGTATATAACATGACATGGCTTGGAAAAATAAAGCGAGGCAGAGCTGGAGTACAAACCGAATGCCAAAACAATATGATCTCCATAGGAACTTAAATATATGCTGGAGAAATCCCCAAAAATGATCCTTCGCTTTAGGGCACATTATTTGTTTTTGGCATTCAAATTTAAAGTTTTTATTATATATATACATATTAAAATAATCCTATTAAAATGGGTAATCGGATTTGTAATTTATCTATTTATCTATGTAAAACATAACATAATAACCTAAAATCATTTTATTTCAAAACATTTCCGGGAAGGTTAGGAGTCGTGTCCAGTAACAAATTTTGTATTTGGCATTTGTTTTTATCATTGTCCTTATATAAATACAATTCTCATTGTGTCGAGAAGTTTTTTTTTTTTAAGAGAAGATTGCCCTTTAAAGATATTCTAACGGTACCATGGAAATATTTCACTAGAGTCTATAAAATTTAAATGTAAAAGAAAGAGTAGAATTTTTGTTTAATGAATGTAAGCGTTTGAAATTTAATAATTCCTCCAAATCAAAAAAGGAAAAATTTGAACGCTAGATTGGATAGTCCGATTATACCGACCAACGGATCAGCATTTGTTTTGCATGTAACACGTATTAGGAGCCCTATTGGTTAATGGTAAAAATTGTAGATTTTCCTTAAAAATAGACAAATATATTAGTAAATCTTTATGTATTTGCACAATTCATATCAAACTAATATTTTGAAAGGTTTTTGTAAAAATTGTAAAAATTTTGGAAAAAAGTAAAGTTATTTGGTGCATGTAACGGGCTGTTAGGCAAATGATCGTTGATGAAATGTTAAGTTGATTTAAATGTTTAACTCAAGCAAACAACCCATACCTAAACCATTTTTTACGCAATTTCGTAAAAATGGGCGTGGCAGAGTTGTATAGCCGAATAATTACTGCACATGAATTTTGTTATATTCCACAATTTATTTAATGGAATCCGAAACATTAAATGAGTGTCATTTAATAAAGCAGCAGCATATTCTTTGAACAGTCGTAGCTGCCTCATACGTTGCTGACACTTATTAATATTCTTAAGGCGTGACGCAGTTAGTCATGGTTATAAATTAAGCTCATGTTTCACAGTAACGGTTTTGATGTCTATATTACCGTGTTGCACTTTAATAAACTGACAAAGGCTGTGAGTATTACAATCACGAATTCAATGAGTATGGTTTGAAGGAATTACTCAATATGCTCTGCCTTGAATGGCGTAAAGAGTTTTTGTTGTTTTTGATTTACTAAGTGATCAGAGTAGTATTGACCTATAGGCTCAAATTATACATCTAAACAAAGTACAGTAGCAGTAAGGGCTTTAAGGGAACCTTTACTTCAATCTAGTCTTAAAAATGATACTGAATTGACTCGATTTTAGAAATAAATGTTGGCACATTTTGGTGGCACAAAGTACAACGTGGTGTTATGATGTCTTATATACAACCGACTAAAATAATATTTGTGATGCATATAAAGCGCAGGACACAATGGGATTCAAACTAAACTCTGACACATTCAGATTCTACCTCCATGGTATTACACCAATTTTATGCATCTTAAGGTTGAGCATTTTGGTTACCTCCTTTAGACCAAACCTACCAGAAGTTAGTTGTAGGTTGTTTTTTTTTTTTTCTAGAGTTATAATTGCCTATATGTGACAGTATCGAGTATTCCCTGAAACTCCCCAAAAATATGTTTAATTGATCTATCCATTCACATCCCTCCCATGGAATGACCTTTCCAACATCGACCAAAGACTTGTTTAGTTGTTATTTCTTTTGGATTTATTATTGGAAATTAATTTGCTTAATAATTAAGAAGGACATTTAATTAACTTTTCAAAATGTTCAAAATCAGTTCCATATCTAGGGTAACGTAAACTCCGAAACATGACAAATGAATGTTTGAAAAATATATTCCAATGAAAGTACTTGCATACATAATAGAATTGTTTTGCAATGACAAATAAATAATTGATTATTGATACCCGCAATCTGCAGTATATAGTCCTGGCCAAAATTCAGGTTATTAAAATTGATTGATATTGTTTAAGCTGATAAATTTTTGCTCTGGTCCAACATTTCTAAATATGTGAAGGAGATTGTTTTAAGAGACAAAATTTTGAAGACGAAGTTCTTGATAAGGGTACAAAGGAAATATTTCCCGAAAGTTTGTAAAATTTGGATGCAAATGTAGTACGATTTTGATTAAATGAATTTAATTTATAAAAAATACCTAAAAAAAAAGTGACTGATAGGTATTGTGTAGTCGGATTTTATCGACAAACAGATCAGTATGTTTGGCATGCAAAACGTAGCACGAATCCCATTGGTTACTTCCACCATATCCCTAAGGTCAAAATTGAGGGTTTTCTTTAAAATTAGACAAATAATAATGGATCTTTATGTATTTGCAAATCTTATATCAAACTGAACTAATAAACAGTTTCTGCAAAAAAAGGTGAAGTCTCATAAGTATCGGAAATACCTCAAGTACAGATATTTTGTGCAAGTAGCGGGCTGTTATACAAATGAGCATTGATGAAATGTCAAGTTGATTCAAATGTTAGTCATGCAATTCATAGAAGCATCAAAATATTAAAAGAATACCAAATTTTACTAACTTCGCTTGTAAAAGCTTCCAGTGCTTCCAGTATTGTAATGAAATTCTTGTGTGTAATGGCAATCTCCGTGAAATTGGGAGTTCACCCTACTTTTTATAAAATATGTTCAGAAACCAAAATTCATCTGTATACCTCAAAAACTCCTCAAGCTATCGCGCTCCCAGACAGACGGACAGAATAACAGACTGATAGACGAATAGATGCACTGACTGATAACCAGACAGAGGAATAGACGAATAGATGGTGAGCATCAAATTTATTTTTTTAATTCTATGCATATTTCTCCAAGAAAGACAAAGATGGATACGATTATTTCTTTGCATTACATAATTCGCTTAAACCCTTACTATGCTCAGTCAATTGATTGCTGCGTATGAAAAACAAGGCGCAGAGGTAACATTTGTTAGAACTCGAGAGAAGACAAATAATTGCTGACGAGGAGGAAGGATACAGTGGAAGAAGAATCGCACGTTAACTGGATGGGTCAACAGACTCATATCAAATAATTTAAGAGATCTTTGTGCTTATGGTTCAAAAAAATGCGCAGGGAGAGGGAAAAATATTTTCTCAACCCAATTAGTCACGAATTATAAAAAAGGAAGACAAATCTGAATAATGTGGGTCGCACCCATTGGTGGCGGTCACTAAAGAGGTCCAATTTTATGAGAAGTTATGGGATGAGATTCGTTTGTGCTTCAAAAGCTGAACACAGACTTCCCGCATGGAGTTCAGCCATAAAAGTATGAATCTAGTTTTTTTTTTATAATAAACATAAAATTCGACTCGAGTTTCGTGTTACCTGATTTTTCTGGGCGTTGAAGGCATGCCCTGAGGGGGATTTCAACAGGAGGTTTTATTCTCAGGAATGAAAAGTGCAGAGTACGTTCGAGTCTTGAATTACAATCATGTATCATTTTTTACAACAAAAAAGTTTAGAAAAAAAACTGGATTTTTCAAGAAAATAATGCCGCAATTCATTTTGGCATGAAGACAAAATCCAGCTTCATTCGTTTCTAGAGCTTACCACCAGATCACAAGAACTCAATCTCATGGCTAACCTCTGGGATATCTCAGAACGCAATGTTTTAAATGAAAATCTCCAATTCAGTACAGTTAAAGAGCTTAAAATTGCAGTTGAAGCGGCTTGAATGGAAACTGAGCCAGAAATTATAAAAAAATTATTTCTAAGTATGTCAAACTGAATTTTTAATCTTATTTCTTTTCGCGACGTAATACTCTCCGCCAATGGAAGCATACAATAAATGTGGGTTCCTGAACACGCAGGCAAACGCAGAAACGAGCTGGCTGATACACACGTAAAAAATTAATTAAAATTATAAGGATCCCACACTAGCTGTTGTATCTCTAGAAAAATCCGAAATTAACTTAAACTATTTATAGCAACTTCTAGAGAGTATTATTCTTGACTGAAATTCTTACAAACACATTTACAGTTGCATTAACCAAAACAGAGCAAACGTTCTTGTCCCTCCAAGTATGCCTGTATCCAGAGTGAATGTAATCACACGACTCCATCTAGGAAACATCCAAGCAACTCATGCACATATAATAACACGGAAAAATAAATCCTGTTGCCATTTTGCAGCAGTCAGTCTCACATTTATTGAATATATGTACGGCAATCCAACAATATAGACATTTGGACTTCTCCGTCATAGGAGTGCTGCCAAACGCTTAGAAAATTAAGAGGCTAACATAATAAAAGGATCTTAAGAACAGTTACATTGCTCTCCCAAAATAGAAAGGAAGCATACAATTTACTCATTCTAAGAAATTGTAAACGATGACTTCACCCGTTAGCAACAAACTTAGATCATAAAATCATTAACCATTAACTTTGTACCATAATTTATGATTGTAAAATAAAAAATATAAATAATCTCATTTCTAAAAGTGGATATCAAATTAGAGAATTTTCTTTGAAAACATAAGAAATACGTTGAAGTAAATACTTAAAAACAGATTAATTGAAGTAGGCCTTAAGATTGTCAAACAGGCAAAATAGGAATTCTTGCAAATGCAAAGTTAATGTTATCTGTACAAAATGCAAGGATTGTGTGCTTTGTCATTTCGTCAAAGTGGGTATAACGATGCAACCTTATAGCAACAAAACATGCAATACTATAGAATTGTTGATACTACCACTACTATCAATTCTGGATTCACTGTTATTTTTTTTTTAATATTATGTTTCTTATTTGCTATAAAATTTTTTATATTTCTTTTTTTTTTAGCCAACTGCACTTTCATTGCTTCAATGGCTTGCTTTGTTTATTTTAATTTTTAATTTTATTTATTTTTTTATTCCATTTGCTGCTTTGCTTGTAATAGCTGTGTGGTTGTTGTTGTTAAGAATGTACTTACCATCGTGCGAATCGTAAAGATAAATTATCTTACGCCAGCCATAAAATTGTATTGCATCAATAATCGCCTGATGATAATCCGGACGCATGCTAATGGCAAAATCGAGAAAACCAGATGATGGCGTCAGCACCTAAATGAGAAAAAACAGCCAATGTGAATGTTTGATTGACAGCAAGAGAGCGCCAGCATAAACTGGACTGTGGAGAGTGTACGAGTGGCAGTTTTTATTGTTGTGTGTGTGTATGTGTCGAAGTATTGCACTATGTAAATCTGTTGCTCTGAACAAAGCGTGCACTCAAATAGAGACAAAGCATTAACATTAGCGCACAATGGCATTGTGCGCGTCAAGTGATTTATGTTGATTGAACCAACGAGGTCGTATGTACGCCGCTTTTTCATATTTTCAACTAATAACGCGCTGCCAACAGTGGCGCATGGCGACACACACAAACAAACATCAGCTACAAATTTTGAAAAATAATAATAGTTCAGCAATGGCAGCCGTCACGCCGTACGGCTGGCAGCACTGGGCGCGTTGGCATTACCACTGCAGCAGCCGGCCGCCCTGGGAAAGTATTGGCACGAAATTGGTTTGTTATTGCCTGTAGCCAAATGCTGCGCTGCTGTGTTGCTATTTTGACAGTTTTGCTTGCGTTTATTGTGTTGAATTTTTTTGCTTCAGCTGCATGGCGATATATTGCCAAGAGGACACGCAAAAACGTTCAAAAAATTATGAAATTTATTTAGTGTTGGGTACGCTTTTTGTGCGCGCTGGCAACGCACAACACAGCGACGAGCACTCTATTACGCTTTATAAACATTTTATAATGTTGCCTTCAGTCGGCGGGCATTGTGCTGCTCGAGTACAAAATTAGTTTTATTGTCGCCCAAAGCATATGATTATCATTTAATAACACAATGTATGAGCTTTGTGGCAGCAGCAACAACAAATGAGTTGCCATGATTTATATGCGCAGCTGGCATTAATTATGATTTGTGCGCATTAAACACAGCCGAGCCGCCGAGCACAATGCTGCGCGGCTAATAATAAAACGTCAGCCAGCACAAGCACTATAATAACAAAAACCAAATAAATAAATAAATAAATAAATAATAAAAATATAGAAAAATGAAAAGACATGAGACTGATGGGAAAAAGTGTCTTAACATATGAGCTGCTTTATCTTAACAGTGTTTATAATATTTTGTGCGTTATTTTAATGTTACGCATACGCCTAGTTGTCTGTTGTTTATTGCCAGCACAAAAGCGCTGGCCAGCATTAGGCAGCCGACATGTGCGAATGTGTTTTTGTATGTGTGCGTGGGTGTAGAGTGATACTTTTACTATCAAAAAATAAAAAATAAAAAGTAAATAAATGCGAAAGATTTTAGCAGCGTAACAAGTTTGTGCTTACCTTTTCCGGAAACCATGGTGTCACAAATGGCATTTGGAATGTGTTGCTGTAGGAATGCAATGTATCAAAGGAGTCTGGCGAAACAGCGCCCAGCATTGAATAAACGCCGCGCGAAAATTGATTGCATACTGCATGCCGGCAATAAATCGCAATGAAAGTATGCAAAGCATGGCATGAAAAATAGAACAAAATAAAAACTGGCAATGAGCGGCGAACACATACAAAAAATGCAAATTGAAATTGCAATTTCTTTTCACTAACATTTGCTTTTTTTTTTTTTTTTATTTTTTCGTTGTGAAATTTTGTCTTTATTGAGCAAACGCGCACAGCGGAAAGTGAAAAAATTTAAGCAATTATTGCGAGCACAACAGAGACATATTCGTGCTATAAATGTGCTATTAAAAAGTAAACTAGATCATACAGGGTGCTGTAGATAAGAGTGGAGTACTTATAAAGGCTAAGACAGCAGTCAGCAAGCCACTCCAAGCCGAGATCTACTATTGGTGGCGTAGTTTAGTGCTACGAACTTGGTTCGAGCATAAATCCAAAATCATTGAAATAAAACTACGAGGTTAACTACCGATAACCGATTAAAGGTGTAGCTGGACCAGCATTATGTTGACGCAGCGGCATTTAAAGTTCAACTGATTCTAAAGACCAGCCACTAAGTAATGTACGCCCATGGCAAGCCTGACTTAGGGTGTCGTTCAGAACATTCTCACACAGCCTTGGAGCAAAACATTGTTAGGTAATGTTAAAATTTGCTCAGCTATCGACGCGAGAGACAGCTAATTCGATAACAGCAAGCTCACATATGTGGTAAAAATACAGCTGGTCAACCCAAATCAGCCTTACATTCCCATGCATTCTCCGTGAATTCCCATAAACCATTAGCAGATAACTCTATCAATTTGAAATATAAAAGTTTGCTGCCAAATAAGCTGTTTTTGAGGATATCCCATTAGCTCACATTAGGTATGTCGGTTATGTGCTAATTTTCAAAAAATTTCCCCTAAAAAAATAGTTAGCATTTAACGATCACATTAATTTTTTTCTTGTAATGTTGAATCAGTTATAGCGATCATACTATAAACTTCTTGTTATTTCTCTCATTGAGCAGTCAAAAGTTGGAAACGAATACATGAATGATCAAAACAGTATCGTTTCCAAAATATCGCCACTAAAAAAATCGAATTTTAATAAAATATCGATATTTTTTAATCAATGATTATCATTGCGAAATTCTGCTATGAATCCGGCATGATCTAAAGCTTAGTACTGAAGCAATTAGCTGTGATCGACAGTGCAATAATGATACCTTACCGTAGCACACGCAACAATGCGGATTATAGGATTAAGGCGCTTAAAGAAGTTTTCATGCAAGACACAAATAACTCTATTGAAGTCATTTGTGCTAGCCATTTATTAAGTAATCATTTCTCTTCTTAAGTGGCGCGTTAAAACTTCGTACCCATCATAGCTACAAATGCGGAAAGCCATTAAGCGCGACTCAATAGGGTCAGTCAGTCAAACTGAACCCAACCTTTAAGCAAAGTTTCTTAAGTTTAAGGAAGCTTTTACTCAAAGTTCCACTAAGCCTGATGTAGCTATATCCACATCCAGCTGAGATATTAGAAGGGCATACAATGTTATAGAGTTTTTTTCAAAAGAGAATTCTAACCATAGTTTTTGAATTATTGCAGAGCAAAAAAAAACTTAATCGTGAGTTTGAAAGTATAGGCCTGGTTGCGTGATGTGGCATTGAGCTTGCCTCTTTGATACTCAATTAGTGGCTACATTTGTGCCGGCTTTCTTTGTTCACTGTCAGAAGCACAAGTGCGAGCAACCAGCTCAGGCATACCTTGGAAATATTATTCGATTGCATATATTGGGCATTTGCGCATAGTTTTATGCCGTACAGCTAGCGGATGGTTAATTTTGAAAGTATTAATGAGGTAGCGGGAAACCGTATTGAACCGTCAGCTAAGGTACTACTTGCGGAGGAGCCGAAGTTCACATACTTGCAATAGTGTCTATTAAATGTCAGTCAAGTCTGAAGCCTTTCTACTGAAATATGTTTCAATTAGTAGCCACCAAGAACAAGAAATAAATGCACCAGCAAAAAATTGTGCAGTAGGCTATACATATGCTATGGAAGTACTAAAGTTGCCATTAGTATTAAAATGGCACCAGAGCAATGGAACAATTGTAAAGATGAAACATCTGTGGCTATACTGATGAGCTTTCTCCCTTGTATGATGGCAAGGTATAATGAGTGTATGTTGAAAACAAATAGAATAACTGCCCTCATTACTGAAGCTTCTTTGAAGCTTGCACTGACCTCTTCGATTCATGCGCAAAAGTAAGTAGCAAGCTCACTTAACTTTGATGTGAAGATATTGAAGACTTTCTATATAATTGCTCTGGCAGTTGCACCGAAGCAATGGGGAAGCACAGAGCTTAAATGTTGCTATAAATGTGTTCATCACGTATAATGGTGTACTAATGATGCTCCATCTAAGCGATCAGTTGGGCAGTTGAGGTAATATTGACTCAAGATTCCTTCTACTGAGAGGGTGAGTGGACAGAAGCTAGCTCGTCAATGCATTGGAATTGAGAGGTATTCCATAGTTCAAATTGCGCCCTTCCGCATGAGTAAGGACAAGTTGCGGTATAGCGCTATGTTATTATCCAAAAGCTTATTCATATTCTAGAACTTACTTTTGAACACATTTGCAAAAATGCGTTTTAAGAAGTGCAAGTGAGAGAACTTTACTGGAAATGGTCAAGTCAAATTCAATGTATAGGTAATTAAGGGCTAACCAATGGCTTGTCTCGAGCTATTACTAGAGGTGTAAATGTGAGCATAAACCATCAAACTAGAGTCCATTGAAATGCTACTGAAGTTAAGAGATATTCAGAATAAATCCTCCCACGACCAGCAAGTCCGATGTGATATCCCAATGATCTCTTTTTTGGCGCAAGGCCTGCCTTTTTCTCTTCCCAGTTAAGAGTAAGAATAAGCTTATAGAGTTAGCTTATAGTCTGCTCGCAATAGAGAAGTCAAACTGGCAACTAGCACATGTAGCTGTTGGCCTGTTCCGAAAGAGGACTGAAACGATGCTGAAGATTATTTTGTATGCACTGAGCAGAGGACAAGTTTTCATGTTTTAAAGTGGAGCAGTAAAAATTGTGTTACAGATAGTTTAACACGGCAGGAGAAACCTGCTTTAGAACTTGGGTGCTAGCCTACTTAAATTTGAGATTCACAATAGAGGCACCCTTTGTGGCAGGCCATTAAAGTAGTGAAGAATGCTGTACATGCAATGCCATAAAAAATGGCACAAGCATTTCAATAAAAGCACAGCCAAAAAGGAATGCAAGAAGTGGGGCGCATAATTAATGATTTTACACTGGCAGTAATGGTGGCATTGCCACTGCCAGTGCCAGTGCTGCGCCAGCATGAACAATTGCAATTGATGTTGTTGAAACAGCATGACTTCTGGCCATGCCGTTGGCCAGCAATTGCACCCGTCGTGACTGTGCGCCATTGTCGGCAACATGCAAACGCAATAACGTTCAGCCGCCATGTAGCAGTGCTGTTGTTTTATTAAAATACCAATGCCGGGCTATACTGGCCTGGGACATGCCGCACCGCGTACCATTCTCGTTCTGCCGATGCATTGGCTCTGCTTAAATTCACAACTCAATTCTGCGCTGGAAGTTGTTGAACGCATTCACTTTCTTTCGGCGTTTCGCTTTTGCTTAATAATTCAAAATGATTTTTGAAGCCATTACTAGTGACTCTGCAGTTGTGTTGTTGTAGCTCTTTATTTTCTGATAATTTTTCATTTTATTGAATGTTTTATTATTTTTTTTTTTATTTTTTTTATTTAAAATTTTTATTTCTTGCTTTGCGCGCACTGGCTTCGCAGACGCTGGCACGTTTACTTACTCAGGCGTGATAATTTGAATGCATCCGCTGTATTGATGACATCCACATAAGCTTGCAACTCGAAGCGACGTGATGATACGTTCAGATTGTGATTCAACATTGCGTATTTAAATGCTGACTGCACTTCATCGGTGCCTTGCTCAAATATGGCACCTGCACGTTATTTGTTCGACATATTTTGTCGTTGTTTTTGTTTTTTTAAGGGGCGCCATCATGGTTGCCAGTTGCAGTCATTATTGTTGTAATCGTTAGTGTTAGTGTTGTTGTTGCCGTCAACGTTATACGTATTATTAGCAATAGCAGCGACAGCACACGTCGTTGGCATCGTTATTGATTGCAATTGTTATATTCGTTGCGTGTGGCAGCGCGTGGCGAGCGAATAATAAACAGTGATGCCAATCGAAAAACAAAATAATTGCAAATTAATTTGTTATTAAATCGACGTTCATATAACGTTGTTGGTATCATTTTTAAAGTGCACGGCAAATTTGTTGAGCGTTGTCAGGGGCATTGACATGGTCAGCAGCGAGCAACCGGAAAAGAGACAAAAAAAAGAGCAACAAATGAGTGGAATGATTGAATGAATGCATTAATTTCTTGAAAATAACTAACAGTCATAACATTTATATACAAATATATAAAATTTTCTATTATATTTTCAATTGTTAAATTTTTTTTACTAAATTTTTGTTATTTTTTATACACGTCGCAAATGAAATTTGCAAAGTGAATATTTGTTTTGACGGTATTTTTGTACAACTCAAAACGAGTGATCGGAGAATTATCAAGGTATATGCCGTCATGAACAGCATCCGCATATATGTCCAGCCGACCGTCGGTGCTTCCGTAAGCAAAAGCTAGAACGAAGGAATTCAGCTAGACTTCGGAAATTCGGAACACACATACTAGTGAAAAATATTCGATCGCAGTTTGAATTTGGTTAAGAGCCGACCAATATTTACTCTGCTGTAGCTGTAACAGTTGGTATTCTGCAATGCAAATTTGTTATTAGGTAGATATTCATAATATCTAAGTGCCGTCCACAAATGGAAGTGCTTCAATAAAAATCATAGGTGGTATCAATATGTACTCCTATATAGTACTCCTGTATAGTACTCTTATATGGTCCCAATAAAGGTTTTAGTGCAGAATTACTCATACTTATCATTTAAATTTTCAAAATATTTCGGAATCGAATTTCTGTAGCATTCTTACTTGTTTTTGATAATGCGCCTCAGCATTGTTGCGATATTTCTTGAAGAATCCAGCACACCAATTAAATATGTAAATAATTCGAGAAACCATGTTGAGATGCAAGCAGACTAATATAGCATTATTAAATATTTCCAACTACGAACTATATTCTTATTTTTGTATTTTATTTATCGGTTGTGTTTTTTTTTTTTTTTTT
>JXOS01024319.1:0-16063 GCA_001015075.1 Cirrula hians
ACGAAATAGAAACACAAAATATGTCCAATGTGATATACAAAATCGACTGCAAAGGCAACAACAACCAACCATGAGAACGAAATTGCATTGGTTCAACAAAAATATCCCTTAAAGCGAAACTCTCAGAGCACAAAACAGACATCAGAAATAAAATAATTACAACAGGAAAGATGACACAAACAACATAAGAAGTAGCTATTTTATTAATTTATCTTAAGTCAATATCAACTCTACAAAAACAAATACTTAACGTTATACGTTAAAAGTTGTGTATAACGTTCAAGTGTTAAATGTTAAATGTATTGTAATACATTTAATTTACAAATTGACATTGACGATTCGTAACAAAAGAATTTAAATTTGAAAATTTAAAATGTATATAAACCAATTAATAAATAAATCAAGAATTCAACATCTCTTATAATATCCAAATGAATCGCACTCCTGAAGATGTCGAGAAATAATCAACGATACGTTGAATAGAAAATTTAAATAATTTTATGTGGTTCATACATAAGCTATGTATAGTCCAGTTGAATAATTGCCTTAAGACCTCATAAATGTCGACCACGAGATTCAAGTCGTTGATGAACGCCATGTTTCCGTTCTCCTACTGACTACTACGGGCTCAATAAAATTCGGAACCAAACGGCGAATAATATTATCAGACAAGTGCAAGTTGAGTTAACATAACTGAACGAGGAATTTCAATATACAGCGTCACTATTTCGGTGCGTCAGTTCGTCAGTTTAAACAAGCCAGACGTTTCCTAAATCTTAGTTATTCAATGTTAAGATACGAACATAAAAATGTCAAATCTTCTTCATAAATAATAAATTTCAATTAAGGATACGTATGTCAATCAATGTTATCTTTGCATCCATTTGTCACACGATAACGTTGTTCTGCCAATAAAAGTGATTCTTGGAACTTCATGCTAAAACTCATTAAAGCAAGAAAAAGACTTCCTTAACATTAGATGGCCGCTGAGATCAATATCAATGTTTGTGTCAGCGATTATCAACCCATGAAATCGGCTATGGGTTTAATGGATGTTAACATCGCTTAGCAAGGGAAGACATCCCCCTTACCCCCTTACCGATATATCACAACATTTTCCGAAAAGGTCCCTATAAAACGTGTCACTAACATTAAATTTTAACCGCCGATGTGATTAAAGGTAAAAAAGAAAGTATATTTAATTAAATAACATTCCAATTATATCTTGAAGAAATCTAAAATTTTGGTTTAAAAACTTGTCAAGTAAGAAGTTAGTCTAATAATGATTGTTTAATTAGTACATTCAGTTTTATAGTAATTGAAGGTTTTTTTTTGGTTCAAGTATCAATTCTTTTGTAAAAATTGTGGGTATTTATTTGTTTTTCAACGTATACGAAATAATAAGGTGCATTTCATATTAGAAAGCTACGTCTTTTGTTATTATAATATTATATGGAAAAATTTGTTTGGACGCAACAACAATGCACACAAACTTTAGATTTCAATCAGATAGTTTGAAGGAATGTAACTTTCTTCCTGTTAGATTATAATTTTTGTGCAAAAATGATTAAGTTAAATAGTAAAAAAAAAAACATACTGCTAAGAAAGAGTGAGGCAGGACTCCAAATAGGACAAAAAAATTGCTAATGGGAACGAAGAATGTAGTGGAAGATAAATCTAAAAAAATTTATAAAAGAAAGGCTATCTTAATGTTTGTCCTTTAAGGTTTCCAAGCCTATACCTTCGCATTGAATGGTTTTCTCCAAAACGGCAATGGCTTTAAATGGAGTAAAGAAAATGAATTTCTTCTAATAACATTATTATGAATGAATTAAAAACATATACCCTAATCGATTTATCTATCAAAAATAAAATGGATATGTAAAAACATTAAAGGGCGGGTCAACATTATAAGCACTGGTCATTTCATGTAGAGATTTATCTAAAATACCCCACAACTGTCAAATTATCAGTGTTTGCCATACTGGAAAGAAAATCGTTAAGGTATTTCGTTTAAAATATCTCATCACATTGACGTTTCCATACACACCAAATATAAAAATAATTTATATAATAACAGCCGCACTAAGTATTATGCATACGAAAAAATCGCATTATTAATTTTATACAGAATAGGTTAACTTACTAAAACAAAAATTAAATACACTAGGCAGGCAACAATCAAATAACTCTTAAACTTGTGTCTGAAACGCTTTACAAGGAAACCCCATTTTCCCCAAATGAAAAGAACGTGTACGTTGAAGACAACCCATAGGACATTTATACAGAATAACAATACGCTGAATCTCACATACCAGGTGCACAGGTTTGAAGTGAGCGTAACGATACAAATGGGTAGATTGGGAAAATTAATGATAAGAAGATGATGCTTCATGGAAAGAAATAATATTTTAGTTTTCATTTGCAGAAAGGAACCGCAGAGGTCCGTCGAATGTTTATCGAGGCATATAATACTGATGTTTTATGAGATTTAATATCGAAAAAATGGTTTAAATGTGTCAGAGATAAAGATGTGAGAACTGTATATATGAATATGAACCATGCATTGAGAAACTACCATAATGGGCTAGAAAACACAGCATGGTAAATCGAAAGCATGGCAGGGACCTGCTTCCCTATCGACTTCGCACTCAGTAAAAAAATTATTTTAACTTTAAAACTTTGTGAAAAACAATCAAACTTAATTCCCAATGATAAAAATATGATGATATATATTTATATAATATAATAATTATTTAAGAAAATTAATTAAATTGACAATAATATTGAAATATTGTTATATGAACGTAATAATCAGTTAAACAAATTACCTATATAACTATATAGAATCTTATTATTCTTTATTATTTATATAATTATAATTATTTAAGTGGCTATTTGATTTTAATGCTGTGCTATAATATACAATATTATATTTAAATATATAAATAAATAAATATATATGATCTGATAAAGAAAATAGAACGGGTTCATATTTAATAAGTATTTCACTAGGAAAACAAGAAAATCGTATTAAATGCTAGGTACCGTTGGACACGATCGGTAACATCGAGTTTCAGTGCGGTCATAGAAAAGACGAATTGTACTATACTCACTTAACATTACCGCCAAAAAAAGAGCGCTATATATAAAAATATATTTGTTCACTTTGGGTGTTTTGGGCATTTGAACATACCTGAAATTACCGATTGATTTCATCTATTTCCTAAATTGACCGCAGGAAGAGTCCACTCTTCAATCAATCGATTTTTCAATTTTTTTATTTACAAATATTTACTTTTTTTCTACTCATCAGTCTGTCTGTCTGTGGCCTCGATAGCTTGTGTAGTTTTTGAGAAACATCGACGAAATTCGGCTTCTGAACGTATTTAAAAAAAAGGGAAAGTTGATAAACGGTACAAATCAGTCCATAACTTCGGATACCCCCATAGAACATTAACTCTCAATTTCAAAGAAGTTAGATTAAATCCTAGATATTTGATTGCATGCTACTGATATGTATATTATATAAACGTCGAGTTACGGGATAACTATTCTTCGATATAGCCGTAATCACCCTGTAATGTTGGATACTTTGAATTTGAAATAATTAAATACTAGTTCTTCTATTGGAATTTACTGATATTTGCTATCCTTGTATTATTTAGTTGCTTCTATATATTATGACTGTTTGTCTTGACTGACTTTCACATCGATCTTGTTTGATTCTTCGATTATATCTCATATGATAACGCCTAGTTTATGACTTATGAAATAAAATTTTATTACAATATATTATATGTACACATCTTAAATCTGCTGTAAGACATACCTGTTGTACTTGGCATATCCTTTCTTACTGGTGGTGCTGATAACTTATAGTTTTCAGAGGGAATCGGTGCTGAATCAGTCCGACTGTCAGAATTTCCTGTACATGTAACACCATCTATCCATTTTCTTGCTTCAGGCCCAATTTTACGGACCAAGGCTTGCAATTCATTTTCTTTTTCCATCAAAACTTTTCGAAACCTGCAATTTGTGTTTTTTACATCGCGTAACTTTTGCTCTAATTCACAAAGGGACGAGTCTCGTCTTTTTGACATTGGTCTTAGCGTTGCACGCACGCGCTTATCAACAACGCCTTGTGGATTACGTTTCAGTTCGACAAGCTGGCATATAAAAAAGTTACAGTAAGAAAATGAATCACTCACATTTTTAATTACATATAATTTAAATAGAGCTTTTTTTTAAATAAATTAGGGGTAATCTCGTAAAAACAAACCGAAAATCATTTGAGCAATCCCTGTTTCAAGATCTGCCAACTTGATTAAATTTTATTTTTTGAAGCATACTTAATTTGATGGTGATAATATTATCAATAACGCATTAATATGCAAGTTCGTTTTATATTAGACTATACAAAAAACCTAATTGGTATATTCTAAAATCGTGAAAAAATTAATTAACTCCGTCTTAACGGTGAATAATTTGAAAAAGTTGTTTATAATGTCTGAGTATCAAATAGCTTATGTTAACAGATATATTCCTTTAAAATCGACCACCTTCCACTAAGTTATAAAAAAAAAAACAAAATGAATAAATTATATAAAAGAAAAATACAAAAATTGCAGTCGGTTTCGACCGGCTGTTTTGTACACGTTGCAACAACCCTTAGAATGTAAGGGCAGTCCTATGAACAATTTAAATTATAATTTGAATGCAGTGGTATCCGCTTAAACCGTTTATTTTCTTAAAGGTTCTTTGGCACGATTTTGTGAATTGAATATTGTTTAAAATTTGTTATTGCCGTTTCCTATGTAAGAGAAAATGCTTAACCCTTAATAGTTATTTTTACCTCATTTAGTATAAATTCATTTTCTTGCCTATTTCTGTTTAATTCGTAGTTGCAATCGTTTTCAGAATCAGTATACGAAACGGGCAAGTACATTGAGCAAAATAAGACAGAGTCAATAATAGCCGGTGATCGGTTCTAAAAGCTAAGCAGTCAAACAGAAATAACAACCGCGGGGCATTTGGTAGCCTCATTGCAATATTTGTGTTCCAATTAACTTTTGAACTTAAATATCTTTAAGTTAATATTATAATTTCAATTGTTAGTTTTTTTTATATAGTCCATATTTTTATATTTCGTTAATTTTGATTTTGAATAGATTTCTACCAACGTCAAATCTGATACAGTAGTGATTTCTATGAATTAATTTTGAGAAGTGTAATTAATGTCATAACATTTTTTAAAATAAAATCGTTTTATTTTTATTTAAGCTATTCATATTTTCCTTGGAGTTCTGCTGGTAATGTCCGTTACTTTCGACTTATAAATTACACAAGAGGTATTCTTGATTATGACTTCATTATAACTGAACTGTTTCTACTAGAAACAGTCATATATTTTGTTCTGCAATGCTCTATTTTTACCATTAACTGCCAGCAGATTTTTGTAGTATTAGGAGGTAAAATAATTATGAAATAAAAACTTAATTCATAATTCAAATAATAAATAGTGTTGAGTCTAATCACCGCCTTCTTCATTTTGAGTTACAGACGGACGGACGAAATCGTATAGCGTGATTTCTGTTGGGACACCAATGATTTCGGTACACATTTTGTGGGGTCTCTTCACATAGTTTCTTAATGCTAGGACCATCAGAATTAAGACAAACCGATGCTAATTGCGTTGGTTACGTGTATAGTAATATATATTTTTTAAATAAGTATATATTGCTTTTAAAAGAATAATCTAAGGAATTTCCTTACTACCAGTCTTACTTTCGGTACAAACACCAAACACAAAGTTGCGGTTGTGCAAAAAATTATAAAGAATGATAGTAAAACAAAAACTAAATCCTTCCGATCCGACAAAACCAGTGAGATAGCTGCACCCGCGATGCAGGTTATAAAAACATTATAGACGGAAAACCCAATATGCTTAGAATCATTTAAAGCCGGTATTGAGACATGTCGAGTTTCCCAAGCCAAAAACGCACCAAAAACCTAAAAATATTAAAATTATCATAATGTATATGAACGTTAAACGTTTATTGTTAAAAATTACCAAAAGTAGCCCTTTATATGCGTAAATGACGCTTACGAATATTGTCATATGCTCAGACTGGCAGTATTCGTTTTCTGGTATTACTAGAACATCATCAATGGACTCATGGTGCTGCGTTGAACGAATGGAAATATGTTATTTTTTAAATTCTTGTGTTTATATATTCGTACCCTGGGTTCCAATTGTTTGGTATCACGGTAAAACGGATCTGCGATTTGCCACGTAGAAATAATGGCAATGTCAATAAACAACAAAATTCCAACAACCATAAAAAGTTGATAGTCCTTTATAACTTTTTTATTGAGCTTCAAGTCAGTGAATATAGAATGCACACGCCATGTTTTTGAAAACATAGCACCAAATGCTAAACTGAATCCAGCCATTAAAATCCATGCACGAGCAGTACAAATGTATGGAAAGGCAGCAACACTACTGAGGGTTGTGTCCAAGCCAAGAAATATAACACTCATATACGTTAACATGCAGCCCACAATTATCAAATTGTTCAAATGTGGACTTGACATTTTAATATATCTGATAAAATTAAATTTTGGCGTATAAGATGAGATTAAAATAAAAATAAAAAAGACATACCGTTGATTACGATATTTTATATTGAAAGCTAAGAATACAAATGCTATTACTATCCCAATAACTGAAGCACTTGCTGATACTATATATATCGTAAGATTTACTTGACTATGTTCAATATAAATCAAAGTTCGATCCTTTGGTGGAGTTCTCCCGACCTTTTAATAAAATTCAATATTATATACAAAAAAAGGTATGAGTTAATTAGCTTACTTACCCACCGCACAGGCTTTCCTAACGACATATCTAAATGCATTAACTGCGAATGATATTCACCAATTTTTTCTACGTGACCTAGTTGGAATTGATTTATTAGAATATTTGCTTTTCTTTCATTATTATAGAATCGTACGGGACCCTAAAAAATTTATTTTTTCATGAGGAAAATGTAGTAAACTTTTAACTTTACTTACAGTTACTCCTTCAAATGATGTATTACGTAAAGCTTCTAAAAACACAGTTTCCCAATCCTTTACACGATAATCAAAACGTGTTAAAAAATCGTCTCTTTTCTGTGCCACATATTGTATAGCTAAAGCAGCAGCCCATATACCATCGTATGTATAGCCATGAAAACGAGAATATTCCGTGCCACGTAGACTATCGTACTCAGCAAGGTATTCGTTTGCAGTCTAGAAAGTTAGATCAAATTGTTGATGAGATTCAATTGGAGAATTAGGATTACCTAAATTCATTGCCAAAATTTTTATATTAATTAATTAAAGTATTTACTATTTTTACTATTTACTATTTTTCATTTATTTATATTATATATTATTATATAACATTAAATAACATTACATTTATATTATAGCATATTATATTATACAATTTTTATTTTATTACGTTATATATTATTATTTTAAATTATGACATATATTATTATAATATAATATTATACTTTGGTTGTTGGTTAGGAGACCACCCGTTGCGGGATCACTTAGGCCTCATATGATTTCGTTATGGTACACATCCGCCGCACCTCAAACTACCATTCACCCGTTATTACCGTAGGGGATCGGTCCACTTGGGTCCCCAAGCTCTGTTTATTCATCGTCTGCCGAGAAGGCTTTACCTTCCTGTGGATAGGGTAGGAAAATTACATTAAAGATATGTCAATATATTTTCCCTTCGGAAAGTGTGTAACCAATGCGATGTGTCCTGTGATCAGTCCAACCACTCTGCGAATTTTTTCTGTTGTGGATTGATAAGGGCATACGCATGTCCGTAGGTGTGATTCCACCTAGAATCCATCTCCTGATTACTGTTTGATCCCAGTTTAATTTCCTGTCCCCAGTATATGGCCTTTTCTGAAAGTTGGTGGAACGTTTGTCCCATATATATCTTTATTTTTAGCGTTTAAAGTTTATTGTTCAGGAGAATCAGGTTTGTTTTGGCGAGGATTAGTTCTTTTCCTCAGGCATTCAATTTCAATTATTATATTATATTTATATATCATATTGTATTATATTACATTACATTATATACATTATCATTTATTGTATTATATTATATGATATATGTTGGTTCTGTTGGTTTAATAAAAATATGAGAATAACAAAAAGGAAAATAATGTTTCTTTTTAAGTTATTTTTGATTCCTTAATTTTTTTTTTCAAGACCCTATATCCTATCTGTATTTCCAAAAAATGTTTTCAAGTAGCATTTTTCTTCAATGATTGAGGATCTGCTCGAAATGCCAATATTCCACAGATCTAAAGCCAAGTCCTTAAAAGTTCTTCCCATTGTGCAGTGTAATGTTTTCAAGTTTGTAGTTTATTATTTGCCATGTGTTATTTGCCGTGGTTCGTGTATATGATCGATAATGTTCCGATACTGTCCAATTATAAAATACTTATTTAGTTAAAATTTTTGGAAGCCGATTTTTACTTTTTGGCAATTTTGTAACGTTGGTTTAGCTTTTTCGCATTGATAATGAGGCTATAATCAAGACACCATTTAATTTCATTTTTCAGCTTATTTTCCACGCAAATACATTTGTGCCTTTAATATTTTTAATTAACTCGTCCGCGTATATAAGAAAAAGGGATTTGTTACCCTTGAGGATCACTATATTTATTTAGCCTCGCATCATTAAAATAGTTGCCATCTTAAATTTTAAAGGTTCCATTATTCGGATAACTACGAAAGAATTCTCGGCATTTCCTTCGGATGCCAATATCGTATAAAACATTCAACGTTTTATCATAAGGGTAAGGTATCAAAGGCTTTGTTGAAATCTAAATACAAGTCCAGATAATGTTTATTCTTACTAAGAGTATTGGTTAGATGGCTAGTGAAACACCCAAACAGCCGACTAAAATTCTTACATTTTTGAAAACCATATTGTCGGCTGTCTATAATTTTTTGTCTATCAAGGTTACTTTTTATCAATGGTCTTAACAAGATTTTTTCGATAAAGTCAAGTATTACTGACAAAATTTAAGTCGTTTTTCTATTACTGGCAAAATTGAAATCGGTCTGCAATTATTATGATCGAATTTTATACCGCTTTCATGTGTTATAGGCAGTACAATAGATTTTTGATGGTTAGTATATGTTCCCAATCAAATGAATTAGTTNTATTTTGCATGGTTTTTCGGTATTATGTTCCCTGCCCAAAAATTGTACAACATTTAAACTATTTTGCATTTTTGACTGATGAACTGTATTTTACACATTTGTATCAAGTTGTTCTGCAGATTATTGCATCAATGCTAGTTGATAATTTACCAATGATTGCATTAACAATATGCCCTGGTTTTTTTGGATCATTGCGGAATTCGAATGTAAACGTAGCCCAACTAACCTTTTAATTGAAGAGATTTCTTATTCTTTTTAATTTGCTGTGTACGTCAGTATCATCTCAGCCTTTATAACTTGTGTCTGTCTTAAATTAATTCAACAATTTCACTGTGCACCCACGAATTGCGGTTACAACCTCGTTGGGGTCGGACCATAACGTTGGATTAATCGTAGGTACTTTGAAAATGCATATTCTTGTAGAGAGTACTTATACAATTAATGGTTAGTATATGTTCCCAATCAAATGAATTAGTTTCGGCATGGAATGTAGTTGCATTGACAGTATAGAGTTTGGGATTACGGGTTGTAGCATTGCATTTGTTTTTAAATAACAACCAACAAAAATGGACAAATCATCTGCTCTGATCTTAGTTTGAATGCTTCCAATATGAATGATGGAATTGCACAGAACCAAGATATGATAAAAACAAATGTAACTTGTGTCTCACAGTTCCGCAATCTGTGGTTGCCATTTCGCACTTAATTGAGTTCGGTATGTGCATTATTTCAGTGAACTGATTTTTAAACAAAATTTATATACTCTGATTATAATCGTATAAATGAGCTGGTGTTTTAAAGTTTATAATTTATGTTATTTTAATAAAATAAATTTTAAATTAAAACCTGAAAAACCTGGAGATACTCTCTATTACATTGCGGATCGCATTGCTACTAAATTTAGATCATACCGTATTTCATAATTCGAAAGTATAGTGCAATTAAGCCCTTTCCATAAATACGCATTTTTGCTCCTCTGCATTGGAATTGTGTGTGTAAAAAGTATATGATAGGGGCCAATGGTATTCAACAAAGGTTACTACGGTATAGGATGGAAAAAGCACAAAATTAATGTTTAGATTAAAATAAATTAGCAGACTTTATGATTAGTTCTACAATTTTTGTTTATAATTTGAAAAAATTAATAAAAACAAAGTTGCAAAATTATTTTATAAAGATTTAATTATTTTTTTATTACACACCTACGTAATGTTGTGTGAAATAAAGTGAAATATAAATGCTCATTTGTGCTTGGTCTGATACATGTGATGTGAGTCCTATCAAACTTTAGTCTAGTTTAGAATTTTTTGGTTTGATGACGTAATCGAAATATATGAAACACATTTTGCTACTTGATAGTTTGTACTTCAACTGTCAATCAGTACAAAAATTTTGTTTATCGGTTGTGTAGTTTTTATTTGGCGTCTGTTGAACAATGGAAAATCATTTCTGTCATATTTGGCTTTTTTATTTCCGGAAAGGAAAAAACGCATCGCAAGCTCACATAAAGTTTTCTGCTGTTTATGGTGACGAAACTTTAAAAGAACGGCAGTGTCAAATGGATTAGCCAATTTTCGTTTTGATGATTTTTCACTCAAAGATCAAAAACGATCTGTTCGTAAAGTTGATGAGGACTAAATCACACCAGTAATCGATTCGGATCGTTACAGTACAACATACATGCATTGAAAATCATTAAAAAAATAAACACATCATAAAAAAAAAAACTTTGCTATGTACGAAAACTCGATATATGCGTTCCTCAGGAATTGAAAGAAAATCATTTTACACAACGCCTTAAAATCTGTCATTTGTTAAAAAAACGTAATAAAAATGAAATATTTTTAAAACGATTGATAACTGGTGATGAAAAATTGTTTGTTTACAACAATGTCAATCCGTAAAGATCGTGGTTCAAGCCAGGTGAAAGAAATTTATGTTATCAGTTTGATGATGATGTCAGTACCTAGTTCAGTTTTGTGCTGATAAAAACCAGAAGTTTTATGAATGTAGAATTATGACGCTGCCTGAAAGATGGCAAAGGGTCATTGCTCAAAATTGGCAATACATTACAGATTAAAGTTATTTCGTTCCATGGAAAAATTGTCCTTTATGTTCATAAAAAAATGGGTAATTACTTAGTTGCCAACCTCATACATATTTGGTAGAAATACGATTTCTCTCAGCTAGTGACACTTGAAACTTTGACTTAACACGTTATCAATGGTATGGGATAGTGATATAGTACTATTTCCATATCTGGGGGCACCAACTGCTGAATGCTGATTTAAAATTTTGAATGCTGCTGTTAATTTAACCAAGGGGCTACCGTAGTTCCTTGTACTGATTTGCATTCGTGAACAATGCTATGCAACACATATTTAAATGCAATTGTGTTTAACCAGTAGGTCTGAACAAAGCATGAATAAAAGATACATAATATAATAATGATGATAATTGTATAAAATATACTATGTGTCATTTAATAATTTAAAAATACAGAGGAATTATCCTGGTTTTTATGCTAATTTCCGTGAAGCTGAGAGTGAAAATTTTGTGCCAGGTACCCATAATAGTTAACCAATTTATCTGAAATTCTAGAATATTAAAGAAATGACCGAAAAGTGCTACATACCAAATTTAGGCAGTATGCAACGAAATTCTTGGCCGTTATGCTAATGTGCGTCAAATTGGAAACTCACTTTATATAAGATGTACTTGGAATAATTAAAAGAACTTCCTCTTTCTTGAATTTGATATGGTTTTCTTAAAAATATGTTTAGAAACGTAATTTCAATAATCTAAAAAAATTACATAAGAATAATCGTTTCTGACTATCTGTTTCTTGGAAAAGTATGCATAGAATCATAGGAAAAATTGGATTGAGCTATGTCCGACGGTCCGCTTGTTTGTAACTTCGTGTCCGCTACCGTTGTTTTTTCTGTTATGATTGCTGCATTTCAAAATTTCACAATTCAAAATTTTTTCTATACCTAGCTATTTATTTATTTAACTGTTTGAGCTAAATTCTATTAGAAACATAGAAACAGCAATCTGGAGGTAAACGCAGTTTCTAGCAATAGAAAAACCTAATAACAATGTAAAACATTTTTCAGCCTTGTTAAAAATTCATTTGTGAAACACTAAAATATTAATTATCTGTGTATAATAAGTTACATATTTTAAAAAACAACAACAATTGCCTGAATTAACTGGACGAGCGCCTACGGTTCTCTCAACCAACTCAAAAGGAACAACTGTTAATAGAAAGAAATATCAGTGGAAGGAATGAAGTACCTCTTAGTCAACTAACCGTCAACAAATCACTTGGGTAAGCGGTTAGAACGTTAGGTCTGCAATCGCAATCATGATTCCGAATCGTGGTCAATGCATACTAATGAGATGGAGTGATGCCCATCGAAACGTCTATGCTCCCGTTCTTTTTTCTAATAATTATTCTTATTGGATTTCTTTCAGTATAAAACTTTAAATGTTGGCTACGACCATTACTAGGGTGTTTTTTATATCACAAATCGGTTTTGTCAATATCATAATACTTTCAAAATTTTAATTAATTTTGATGAAGATAATAGAATATACAGGTTGAAAATAAATGAATAAAAAAACCTTATCTACACTATTTTATTGAGAGGGACTCTGAATATTTTCTCATTTTAAACACCCGAGTTACTTTCTAATTATAAATATTTATCGAATTTTGTGTNGCACCCGAGTTACATTCTAATTATAAATATTTATCGAATTTTGTGTCTTCATTGGCATTAAACACAATATTTTGACCAAAAAAGCGCTGAGGGTGTTTCTGAATATTATCTTTCTTGCCTATATTTAGAACATTACTAGATAGCTTTATGCGATTTTTATTTATATTTTCCTTTTTATGGATTTACCAAGACCCAAAATTTGTATCATATGTATTGGAGATGTATTGTAGAAACCCGAAGTATTGTTCAGATCGGAACTAAACTACAAATTTCGTTAAAATATTTTTACATTTAGTATGTGTTCTAAATTAATAAATCCAAAATCAACCATTGCTTTCTACTTGCTCTCTACATCGATTGCTGAGGTAATGATCATACAAAAACTATATACACTCCCCAATAAATTGACTTTGACTTTGTCAACTTAACTTTCACCTTATGCTGATAGTGTGGTACACGTTGCTTTGCAATAGGGTAGTTTTTAAGCATGCGTATTTCCCTTGCTTCTTGTGATTATTGTTTAGTATTGGTGGAATGTTGAATGTTTTTCGTTGAAAAATTTAAACAACGCATGCCGAACAGATTGCTTTTGTCGACAAGCAACAGTACTGAATGCATTCTGGTGCGTAGAAGTTGGACCGCTCGCAACAATGATAATGCAAAATTGTTGGATTTTGTATGTATTATGTTTATTTTGGAATGTTTTTACAAATTATTGGCTCAGTTTATAAATTTTTCATTAAAATGTAAAATTAAGACATATGAACCCTTGTTCTAAGAGTTTTATAAATTCGATAAATTTAAAAATTTAATTTAATAAATTTAAAAATTATTATAATAATACAAACCTAATCCATTTACAATTAAATGACAAGGTTCAACCCGCACATTTGCATATGCTATTCACATAACCTACGCTCAAGCAAATGCAATAATTGCCGACGACAATTACTGTTGCGCATGCATTTTCGGCCGTCGACCTGCTCGAACAGATTGGTGTTAATAACTAGTAGGTAGCCGAAATGGTTGCATGTAGTTTGGCGCAGAATAGGCAAAAAAGGGCAATTGTAAATTATGCAAACAAACGCATGATCGGCGAAGAAAGTAAAGATTTGCCGAAAAAAAACAAGAAAAGAGCCAGAAACAAAGCAGGAGCACACGCACAAAAACCAGTTTAAGAAAGAGTGTGAGGCGCAGGAGTCAAGGAACATCGATTTTGTGCAAGACACACATAGATTCCACAAAATTAAGGAAAACACAAAACAAAATCGCTGTTAAGTTTCAAAAATCTCCTTTTGTAAAAACAGTCTTATGAATTTTAGCGAGTGCACATCGTGAATTATTTAAGTTTGCGCATGAGGACAAATCAGCACTTATAATACGCAACATGCACGCCATATTTCAAAAGCACAAAAATTCCTGTGATTCGTAGATATGTACGCAATACTAAACTTTGAGTTATAATGCCCTTTCTCAAAACTGAGTGCCGAAAAAGAACATTATGTGCATGTGCTCGTAGTTGTCAGTAAATTTCGAGATATATTGAAATTCTGCCACCTGAATCATTACATGTGGGCAGAATTTTTCGACGCCGGTAGAAAAAGCATAAACAAGACATTAGTCCAATGCTTTTGAGTCATTGCAACTGATCTTAAGAAGAATAACATTGGCAGCCATTTGAAAAATATTGAAATTTCTGTTGATAGGAAAAATATTAAGATTTAGTTCCAAGAGGTAGATCACAAAGTGGGAAATTTTTGGTATATTAAGCAAAACAATACGGCATATTTCCCAGTCTATAATTGAGTCTAAACCAAACCATGCTTTACCAGCAATAAAAGAAATAAAAAATTTCCCTCACCGAAAAGAGGGATTTATAATTTTTCCTGAAATTTGGTAAATCAGATAGTTGTCAGACAGAAACGGCTAAAGCGATTTCAATTGATCATATCGGTGTACATTTTTATGTGACAGATTATTCTAACGTGGAATAACATTAAGATTGAGATTTTAAAAAAATTGAGGTTCTTCTTTAGACAGTCGGTTAGTTTACTAGTTTGACAAGCAAACAAAAAACACCATTTAAATTAATTAAAATGAAGTTGACTAAGGAAAGTTTTAATTCTTTATTACAAAAAGAAGGACTGCGCTGCTTAGGTTCAAATGAATAATATTTAATAAAGCTAAAAAATACAAATATAAACATCAATTTATTAACAGCTGGAAAACACTGCTAACATCATATTAGAACAAACACAAAGCGTCTTTAATATTGTCAAAGAAAGACACCAACATCTGGTGGTAAAAACGTGCATAGTGGGTGCGTGCAAATAAGGAACCTGAGCGTATAAACAACTTAGTAAGTAATATAAGAAAATACTTATAATTAAATAAAGAAATATAAATATATGAATTATACATAAATATACTGCTTTAATAAAAAGTTTAATGAAATTACAAAATATAGTTCAATAAGCTGCCACACATCCCATAAAAAAATTTCGACTATCAATGAAGCGGTCTCTTGCGGCATATGCAAATTAAGACTCCAGCAATCTGTTACACTCTGGTTAGGTCTACATTGAGAGGTAGCCACGTTCCTATAATATTTTCTTGAGTATTCTTATGTTATTATCTTAATATAGTTCATCAAAAATTTTTTAATCTATACTTATTAAATTTTATACCGTATTTATTTTATTTTGTTTAGTTGTGAGTAATTGAAGTTAATTATTCCCGTGGAAGCTATTGGTTTTATGTACTAGTCAAATTTTAGTTTTTGTTATAAACGTCGCCAATGAATTGGGCTAAGTGTATATTAGTTTTGGTCATACGTTTGTAACGCCTTAAACGAGCGTTGGGACAGCTAACAGAATTCGATATAGCGATGTCCTTCCGTCCGTCTATTCGTCATCAAACGCGCTGGTCTAGATTTACCCAAGCGGCTCACATATTACATTACAGACATTAATTATCACAGCACCTAATCGTGTTCCAAATAGCATGAAAATTCAAGGTACTGCCTATGTGGCCCCAAAAGAGGGTTTTAACAAAATAAGCACATCGAGTAAATTCAACGAAGTCCATTTTTG
>JXOS01024335.1:0-10513 GCA_001015075.1 Cirrula hians
TTTTTTTTACTCGTTTAGGATATTATCATATTCTTCTACGATAGGAGTGAAATCATTTTATAATTTTGGAGACTCCGCGTATACGTTTTAGTTCCGTTTTCACTTAATTTAGCAAAGCCAAGTTAATGAATTGTGCTATATTTGTAATATTTTAATGCTTTCACGAATTGAATGACTTATGGGTGTTTGACCGACTATTTTATCGATGTTGTTGATTATTCAGTTCTTTATATAGCGCCATTTTATATTAGTAACAGTATATCACAGTGCTGGCAATGTCCGAATCTTGGTAAGGTCTTCTTAAACCTGTTGAAAACGAATTCAACGGATATTGACGGCACAATAAAATATTTAATCCGGGCGTATTTATTCTAATTTCGGTTAATAGCGTGCGAACTACATACAATTCCGATCGTATTGGTGTGTATACACCTTATGTTTGTGTGTAGGACCTATGTTTTAACCGACCCATTCAAGCATTGTGAACGAAAACAATTTTAAAGTGACCTATGTTGTGCTAGTGTAAGACCTATGGTTTAAATGGTATTAATCAAAATTTTGTGTGATGATGTAAATTGGGCCGTCAGGTATAAACTTATTACAAAATACATCGAACCATTCAAACATTGTGAACAAATACAATGTTAAAGTGACCTATGTTGTGCTAGTGTAAGACCTATGGTTTAAATGATATTGATCAAAATTTTTTATGATAATGTAAATTGGGCGATTGAATTTCAATTTACACAATAATTTTATATTTTAGCGAAACATTTCTTTACGACTCTGTTCTGGAACTTAACCAAATGATGGACCTCATATTTTCGATTTCTTAGGAAGCTTCTGTTAGTTTATTTCTTCAATTTTGGTAAAAGATTGTGATTAAAAAATGTTGCTATTGAACACCTTCGAGCTTAAATTTACCGATTAAAACATGTGAAAATATTATATTTACTCTACTTCAAAAACCACCAGTTCTTTATGATAAGGGGCTCGACTTTCTACGAATTACTTGGCCAATTNACTACTTCAAAAACTACCAGTTCTTTATGATAAGAGGCTCGACTTTCTACGAATTACTTGGCCAATTGAGAGTTACTTATGAACAAGAATAACTTGAGAATTTGGTAAATTTGTAATTTCTGAGAAGCAACCGAAAATATTTTTAATGAAAGTTGTTATTCATATTTTTATATTTTATTTATATATTAGTTATGTATTTATATTTTATTAACACCGGTGCTTCTATCGCTGTTTAAGTAAATTTTTGGAGGTTTGTTCTATAGAGGTACCGAATTAAAAATATTTACGAACAGTCGCTTACTTTTTACAATATAAATCCAATAACTCAATTTAGTCCATCAATCATAAAAACTATTGAACAATTCAAAGTCCCAGAGAGAAGTAAAGCCGGATGCAGAGAATGAGATGGACATTCCTCTATCGATTTCTTTTCCTTTTTTATGAGTATCTCTTCAAGAAACCCATTATTGGAAACTATTATTTCTATGCATTACATACTTTTCACAAACTAATAACATCCCCAGACAATTGATTAATGGATATATCGCGTTTAATTCTTATTTTATTAAAATTAACGCAAAATCCATGTGATTTATGGCATGTTACGGGAAGTGCGTATGTTGCGCTCAGTCATCCTTTCAACAGTATGTTTATCCCATTTCACCGAAATTAAAAAAAAAAAAACGTTTTTCATTGCATTTTACTAAAAAGAGGGTAATAACAAGAGACTTGTTGAATGCTTCGGATATAATCAGGACTAAGTTTCAGAATCTTGAACGGAAAAAATCATGAGCTCATCCTGGACAATCACCAACATCGACTGGAATATCTGATCGATTCAACAAGAACCGAATGCTGTAAAACCTGGTGATAGGGTTAACACAAATACTTATCGAAAACTAATGCTTAATTCGAATCATGCATTAATGCAAAATTGAACAGATTGGACAATAAAATAAGGTAAGATCACTTGGCTCCGTGATAACTTACCTGCATATAAAGAAAAACTAGTTCAGGGTGCAAACGAAACACTTGTCTTGAAGTTGCTTTACCACCCAAAATATATACCAGGCGTGGCGCCTTCCGGGTACCATTTTTTTTCATTGATGGGATTCGTATTGGCTGAGCAGTGCTTTGAATCCTACGATAAAGATGAGAATCTGGCGACTAATTGGTTGGCTTCAACAAAAAAAGGGATATATTGGAGTGAAAATCACAAATTACTTTAAAGATGTGTACCTAGCAATGGCGCATACAGCACATAAAATATTATTTACTTTGCCCCTAAAAATTTGCGTTTTAATTTCACGAAAAAACGCGGTCTTCATACCGGTAAACTGAATATTACCACTAATGAGTAGATGAGGCGAATTATTTTTGTTCTTCCGGACTTACTGTTTCAAATAGTGCGCAGCTTAAAGCGTTCATATGCTTAGCCCATATGTATGATTCCTTTGGATAATTTTCAAATTAGTGCCCCTTTTCAAAAGTTGTATTAATTTAATATTTCCGCAAATAAATTTTTCAATTAGTTTTGGGTAACGGCTTTCGTCTTCTTGTTGCTTTGGAATTTTATTTATATGTCGATCGTTTTTTTTTTTTTTAATATTCTGGGTTTGAATACGCAAACATGTGCACAGGAAGTGTATCATAATTTCAATCATGCCTTTGTGTGCAAGGATTCTATTTTCATGAATTTTTTGTTAAGCTCCACTCTGTTGAAAGTGCTCTTCTTCGTGTGCCTTTGCTTTTTTTATTTTGTTTTTTCTTTTTAATGTTTTAATAGTTATTAAATGCAGTAATAAAATAATAGTTTAGTTGTAAACTTAAACTCGAGCAGAGAAAGCATTTAGCAAAATGGACAAACAAAAAGTGTGGCAGCAATTTAAAAAGTGTATTTTTATTTAAATAAAAAAAAAAAACAAATAAAGCGAAAAAGAATTTCAAAATAGAATGCATGAATGCCGGATGAATGAATATTTTATGGCTTAAGGGGTGACGGTGCAGGCAGCACACACCAAGTGAAAGTGAAAGAACTTAAAAAATAACAAAAAATAAAAATATAAAAAGAATTACAAATTTATTATAAGCAAAGTGCAGCAAGAAAAAGCGTACAAAAATAAAAGCAAATATGGCAATTGTGCGAGCAGAGCAAGAGGCATTAGTATCGGAAAAGTGCAATAAAAACTGCACAAAACAATAAAAATTGAACTTGTGTTACATGGCACAGCAATGCAAGTTCATTTGTTCATTTGTTCATTGTTCATATTAAAAAGGAAATAAGTCAAACTAAAATTGGAATTGTTTTATTACATGCAAAGGAGGAGAGTAGCTCGTTACGCATAGGAGCCCACGTTGTAATGAGTTAAAGTGACATATGGCAATTGACTCAAAGCTTTCAAAGATTTCCCCCTTCAAAACAAAACAAAGTATTGGTAATCATTGCATAAATTCATTTCTTCTGCTGTGATTGGAAATATTATCGGTTAGTGCAAATTATGTAATATATAGATATAATCTTTCTCGACATTATGTTTCTTAGAGACATATATATATATGTATATAGAATCAACAAAATCGACTTCATAATACCCATCAGTCATTCATTCGGCAGCATAGCATCTATTAAAGGTAAAAAAACATAAGGCAATTCGGTATGGCCCAAAATATCCGTAAACCACAAATATTTTAATGCTAATTTCCGTGAAATCGGAAGTAAACGTTCTACGGGAGTTGCCTGACGTTATCGATCGATTTTTAGTTTAATATTACAATATCCTCCAAAAGAAGTTTCTCTACCGAATCTCAGTAGTCTTCAAAAATACTCCTAATTTTTATGCGAATTTCCGTGAAATTGAGATTAAACGTTATAGATAGATTTTTCTATAACTTTATAATGTCTTGAAGATGACCTTAAAATGCTTGAATACCAAATTTCAGTTGCCTACGGTAACGTACCTACGTTTAATACCAATTTCTCTGAAATCAGGAGTAAACGTTCAATGGGGGGACCTGAACATATGGACCGATCTTATTAAAATTTGACGATATCATGACAATATGGCAAAAAGACGTTTTACCAAATCTCAGCAATCGTAGACTACTGAGATGTGGTTTACACGCATTTTTGCGACGTTGTCGAACGCCCCTCCCTTTTATGGCTATCTTCGAGTAATCAGTTATAAACGTTCTATGGGAGGTACCTGAAATTAAACACCAATTTTACTGAAATTTGGCAATGTTATTTTTATGAACCAAAAGTGCTTCCATACCAAATTTCAGCAGAATACATTGAAATAAGTCCCTCATTTACTGCTTTCCGTGAAAACCGATATAATTGCCCTATGGTGGGAGCCCCAAATTATTGACGTATTTGACGCGTTCATTCTTCTTACTTTTTCCAAAATATGTTTCCAAACCGAATTTCATTGCCCAAGCTCAAAAATTACTCAAGTTATCGTGCTCACGGACAACCGGAAAGACGGATTTGGTATTAATCTTTATTTGTTCATTCTATGCATATGTCTCCAAGAAACATATAGTCGGAAATGCTTTTTTCCAAGCATTGCATTCTTTGCACAAACCCATAATATCTTCTGACTATGATTCGGTATACAAACTTAAAATGCGAAGTAGCGAATTTCATCTCTCCGAGTAGACAATAATTCTAATACTTCCTGAGCTTGAGGATGGCAATTTGAATTTCGAACACAATAAAAAACCAGATCAAGTGTGAGAATGGGTCAAGTATTTTCAGGTACAGCCCATGCCATGTTTTCTTAAAATACCCGGAATATAGCGAAGAATCGGCATGTTTCATTGCATGCTACTCAATATTGGTATCAAGATATTTTTGGATGATTGTCATAACATTGTATAATTTCAGGAAAAATGGCCCAGTACTTCAATTGACTACCTTATTACATTTACTTCCGATTTCAGGAAAATTTGCATAAAAGACAATTGTTTCATGGTATTATAATGGAATTTAGAATAGAAGCATTTGTACTTTATTGCCACAGTATTTCAGAGAAAACAGCCCATTTTTTCAATACCTCATAGGTGTTTTACCGGAGATTTTAGTTTAATTATAAAAATTTCCACCTTTCTCTTGGGAAGTTACTGAATTCAGGTATTACCGCCAAAAAGTCAAAATTCTATATTATGTATTATTTAATCGGTTTTGACTGAATATTACATCTCTTATGTTTTCTTGTTTTAAAATGTAAGCATTAATGCCAACATTCGAAAGCACTTCAACTCATTTTAAGGTGAAGTAGAATTTATTTTAATATGCAATAAAAATACCTACAAATTTTGTTAACCCATCTATCATGGTTAAGGCTTCTGTTGTGTCAACCTGCAGCGAATTTGTCCGAAACTTCTTCAGAAACGTCTTGACTTGAGGTCTTTTGGTGAGGTGTGCCATATTTTTTTAACCCCTCTGCTAATAATAGATTCTTTTGGATTGTTGTGTAGTGCTGCATTTGTACCAAGTGTCATTGAGGTTTTGAAAGCCATTGCCAATTGATTAGCATATATGTAATGATTTTGGACATAAGTTTGCAACAACCACAAATATATAATGTAATGATAAGTACATCAGCTCCGTAATTGACTTAGCTGTGTCTCTACATTCCACCGCACCACATCAGCAACTATCGGAATGCATTTCACTAGGTTTACCAAATATGATACAGGGTCTCTTTGAAAAAATTCTCGTTCGTATTTAAAATTTGAGATTGATCTGAGCGGTATTTCAAGTACCACCATTTTAATGTTCAGAAATATATATAAATATAAGTTGTGTTTTGATGATTTGCTTGTGTTTTTCTTACATAACAGAAAAATTTAGATTTCAACATGAAGGTACTGGAAATCAGAAGAAAAAATGACTACTAGACGTACCAGACGTGTATGATCAGCTTTGCCAGTTTTTCACAGTATGGATGGTTCCTAATCCAATAACGGAAAAAAAGTTTAGTCTTCTTGCCTCTAAAAAATGGATTTTTCATTTTTTCTTTTTTTTAACAATTTTGAATGCTCTTTCTGATATTAAATGAAAAAAAAAAAAAAAAAAAAAACCAGTTCTAGACCATGTCTCCCATCATAAGTTCGAATCAAAAATAGACGAGTGATGTGTTCAACTATTCCCTCATATTGTACTATGAATTGAATCATCATAAAAGCTTTTGAAATGGCATCATGCAAAAACACTATTTTTACTAATTTCTGCAGTATTTTCGACATTACTTTTTTTTTAAGTGCAAGTTTTGTTGGACTTTGATTTGCAGTGTATTAATAAGGAGCACACTTTCTCATGTTTCTAATTTCTGTGAATTGTATAATTTTTGGTTAATTTTAATTAAACTATGTTAAATTGTGTTTACAAAATATTTAGAAAAAAAAAAAGAAAAAAAACGTGAAGTTTGTTTGCATTGTGTCAAATATCAACTTATTGAGTTATTTTTTAATTACAAAACTATTTTTGTATCATTAACCTATTGTATAAGTTTATCTAATTTCATTATGAAATTTTTTTATATTCCGTTTTTTACACATGCTACCAATGAATTGACAGGAATTGATTTCGCATAGATCGGCCATCCGTATAAAAATTTTTAAAATAATTCTATTCAAATTTGGTCAGAACCCAGTTTTCAAATAGGTGTATTGGATGTATCTCGGAGGTTCATCCCATATGTGCGTTTTGGGTACACACATGGATCATAATTATGATAACTCAATAATAAAATTTCGATGAGTTTGATTAATTTTTCTGGCCAAATTGGCCTTACAATCTTTCTAGCTCAATATGCTTGAAGCCCTCTTTTGGGACCACATGGTGTACTAGAGGTACCTTGGAATTTGATTCCATCTTGCTCAGTTTCAGTATACTTATTGAATAAATTTATGTTCACTCAATACTGCAATTATGTAAACTTTAAATTATAACTGTGGGTAATTGTGCACTAAAATCTCTATTGGGACTTTATAGGTGTACCAGCGGTACCTCTGATTTTTATTTAACCACGACCATTTTTGGAACACACTTAGATGAATATCCTAATAATGAAATTGCAACGCAAAATACAAACTTTTACGGTTCAGTAGAGTAAATGCACCAATTTTAAGTGGAGAGGTTTATTGGAGGTACCCGAAATATTGGTCGGATCGGAGCCAAGTTCAATCTTATGTTTTTCCAAAAATTTTGTGTGCCGAATTTCGTAATTCTAGCCCAACGCGTTCTCTCTAGAATTTTATGACGGATAGACGATCGGACGGACATCGCTATATCGAATTCTGTGGTAATGCTGATTATATTGGTATATATTTTGTGAGGTGTCTCGTTCACCGTATTACAAACTAATGATCAAAAACAATATACACTTTGCCAATTTCATTGGCGACGTATTTAAAATTCCCCGGCACACATATTATATGGAATAATATCAGATCGAAGTTGGATAAAAATTAGCAGTAGCTTCGATACACCTATGTAGTAATTAAAAGTCAATGTAGTCAAAGTTAGCGAAATTAAACAAAATTGAACAAACAAAGTTATTTTTAAAAGATAATTAATGAAATTTACTAATCGGTGTATTTAAATTGGTATAATTGAATAAAATTCATACGTACTTCGAACCGTTATGGCTCGAAAGAAGGTTAAGCTGCAAGTATTGCTCAAATATGATCAACTTGAATACCAAAATGGACATAATCCTATGAAAAAGTACATGGTTGTGAGCCCAATACTGTATTTACAGTAAATTTACCAAGGCACATTAATCAATTGCAACGGATTTTCAGTTTTGAAATGGATATCAATATGATCAATATGTGTACCAAGATGACCATGATTGGATGCCCGAGGTATCTTCTACAACTAATATCTGTAAGAACTATCTGTAAGAAAAAGGGATTTCCAGCGAAATTAGCCACAATCATTAATCAAATTCAAATAAAATTCATTAAAGAGGGGACAACTATTATAAAATTCTAAAACACAAATGGGCATACTACGATGAAAATCAAAATTGAAGAATTTTGCTTTCATACACATCAGTCATAGACTAAGGGTGAAAAAGGGTTTTGCAAAATATGTAGTACATAGAAATTATCATTTTCGTCTATTTGTTCGTTGGAGTAATATGCATAGAATCAAAAACAAATTCGACTGAGTGATATCCGTCTGTCTAAGCCTTTGATTGCATGGAAATAATCATAAAATCTAAGTGTTTCACCCCATTGTATGGACACTGTAAAATTTCCACAAAATTGGTCTATTATTTTGGATAACTTCCACAGAATGTTTGTTCCAGAAATTAGCTTAACAACAGGGTGTGTCATCGCATGCTCCTGAAATTCGATTTTAGTCGTTTTAACGCAAGGAAATTACAAACACACACAAATCACACTTCTTTTTTAGTGAAATCAGTCCATTATTAACACTATCCCCCATAGCCATCTTATCCCCGATTTGACTTAAACGAGTACAAGTGCAGCTTGTCTCATTGTAAGTTACTGCAATTTGGTATAAATGGATTGACTGATGGCTATAATGTAGTCGGATTCCATCTCGTTTCTTAATGAAAAAAAGTTGTTTGTATTTTCAAGGTAAACTAGTTTATGTTGTGATTTCTTTGTTCTCAACAATTTGGAAGCGACGTGCTTATCACTGTAGGTTTAATCCCACTCCAGTTGTCTCACTTGTTCATGTGGAAAAGAGGTGGAATGCTCTACTGTACACAGACTGCATATTGCCTGAGACTGTTGGAAACAATCATAGTTGGTATACTGAAAAATCTCCCAGGGGTATTAATCATTATGTGGACAACTTGAACCGCGAAAGTAGCTGCAGAGTTAAGAACGTATCATGAGTTGTCAGACTTTTTAATTTAGGAAACGCTAAAAGAGTGTTTTTCTAGTGAAACGGGGTACAACCGATTGTAAAAAAAACACGTAAAATTTATTTTAATTGAAATAAAAACGGTACGTGACATATAAAATTTGTGCTAAAGAAATTAGGTTCTTGAGGAAAATCTGTCTTAAGCTATTGCACTGGTACATACAGTTTAAATTTTTGCAATATGCACGTCGTTACAACCGAAACATTTATAAAGTGTGTTAAATATGTATCAGACTACTTGAATACGGTGGAGGTCTTTTTTCCCTATTAGTTAACATTTTGCGCGAACTGATAAGTCAGAATTGTTTCTACATAGACTTAATTATACCTAAATACGTACTGTAGAAGTGGCCCCTAATCATTGAGCCGTATTCCACTTTCAAACGAACCAAGGAATAATATACTATATTTCGGTTGTTACGACAGACGTTTAACTAATGCAAGAACGACACCCGCTTTATTTGCAATAGCTTAAAATGTTCAAGAGCATAAGAAAAGTTGGCAAAGCTAGCAATGTTCTTGTAACAAATGGCATACTTTTACATTTCGAAAAGTTGAGAGATAAATTAATAACAGTTCGGAGGCTAACACACAGTTGGCACTATAGCATAACATTCATATGATTTTTATGTAACCCTTACCTTAAAAGAACTTGTGTAAAAATCTGAGTGCTGATTTAATTCTGTGGTATAGAGCATTTTGAATGAAGCCAATTTGGGTAGTTTGAAGAATTTCGCTTCTGACTTTTTGTTGAAAAAATACAATGTTGAAGGGAAGGCTGGGCTTGTTAAACATTATTTGAACTTTGCGCTAGGTAAATAAACCGTTGAGGAGTGATTTCCTTAACTTAAACGAGTCAAAATGAGCCGAGGATGTAGTGGAAAGTCCGCAAAATAATTTTGAATGGCCGCAAAATGAAGTTGATTGATATAGCTGAGACGAAACAGATATTAAAGAAACGTATTTGACATATCGTACATAAATATTTCGGCATCCGAAATGTTTTTTCATAGTGGCTGTCACGCAAACTCACATTTGAGCCTTATGTGACGATGGATGAAATTCACAACAGAATCAAAACAATTGTCAGATGAGTGGACTGCAGGCGATGAACCATTTTAAATCTTGGAAAAACGCAACAGTCTGCTAGCAAGGTTCTGGCATCACTGTTTTGAGATGTATATGGTGTTGATTTAATGAATTAAATGAAAAAAGCAAAAACCTCTCCAAAGCAACTATTACATAGTGTTATTTGAGCGTTTAAGAGACGACGTTTTTGAAGAAAAATAATGTGTTGCTTTAATTAGGATAATCCGCCGTATCATTAATCAATGATCGCAAAATTTCTTTAAATTGGCTCCGCATCCACCGTGTTCTTCAGATCTGGTCCCAACAACTTTCTTATTTTCTCAGATCTCATGAGAATGCTCGCAGGAAAGAAATGTAGTTAAACCTAAATCGTACTTTTAAAATCGTATCAAAAAATTGCCCGACCGCTTTAGCCGCTGAATTGCCCTTGAGAGCAGCTATATTCAATAATTTTAAAATACAATTTTATACAAAAAAAAAAAAAAAAAAAAA
>JXOS01024419.1:0-13810 GCA_001015075.1 Cirrula hians
TTTAGATCACAGTTTGCATTTTGTTAAGATCCGATCAATATTGCGGGTAGCCCCAGTACATATCTTTTTTCGAAAATTGTTTCTTAAGGCAACTGTGTTTNTGATCAATATTGCGGGTAGCCCCAGTACATCTCTTTCTTCGAAAATTGTTTCTTAAGGCAACTGTGTTTATATTTTTCGCTAAAATTCCATAATTATTCAGGTAATCATTAGAACTTATCGTGTTCAGAAAATGGGTATGCTTTAAAAAAATTCGAAGGCATATCACGTACACCTATGTGGTCTCAATAGATGTTTATTGGCAAAATGAGACACAATTACCATTTAAATGCCATGGAATTATTGCGTGTACTTAAATACAATCAATTTGTATACCAAAAATAGGTACAATTACATGAACATCACCAACCTGATTTTAATGCAATAAAATTCATAACAATCCATTTGCCTCAACGAAGTTTCATTATTGACTGAATGTTATTCAAATATCCGTGAAATCCTCTTTTCGGTGCACATGGTGTACCAGAGGTGATTCCGATTTTGTAAGAATAGTGTCGTTTATATGAAGTTTTATAGATATGTTTAATACCCATCAGTCAAAGACTTAGTTGGTTCATAGTAACGAATAGAAATTATCATTACTACTATGTTTCTTGGAGACATATTCGTAGAATCAAAGAACGAGATAGATGTAATAGTCGGTCAAAACCCATGAGTCATAACATTTATTGAATCATAAAAATGCATTAATAACAAATTGCACTAACTTTCGATAACACAGCTGAAAATTTTACGGATTTTAGTGAAATTTCGATACATTCGACTTTGAGAAATTTATGGAAAGTCTAGTATAGAAATTTAAGTAGAATGCGATCAAATACCTGATATTTGTGCTAAATTCCTTGACATCGGAAGTTAACTTTTTAAGGGAGGTACCAGAAATTATGCACCAATTTTTCCCGTTCCCGAACTTGATCCGGTTTTTTTTCTTCAAAAATTACTATATTATTATGTATAATTTTTTTATATATAATTTCAGCATGCTCACGGAATGACGGACAGACAGACATCGGTGTTTCGCCTTATGTTTTCATTTGATTGAATTTTTCTCGATGGAACATATAGTAGATGTGTTTATTTCGATGGCTTACATACATTACACAAACCCATAATATCCTCCAACTATGAATGATGGGTAAAATAATCCTTAATGCCGATGTCCGCCTGTCCTTGATCACTTTAACTTTTCAAGCTAGTGTAGTGAATCCCGGTTTCAGGACATATTTTCTAAAAAGTCAAATCGAGTTTGAGTTTTGTGTACAATTTTATGGAAATTTGGATTAAAAAAAATTTTAACATGTAAATGTTCGTCGAGGTTTTGGAGTAATGTATAATGTTAAAATGTTCTACCCGGCGCATTTTTCAACGTTTTTGCATATTGCGTGAACGCGATGACAAGTTCTTCGTATAGCGAAGAATAAATTTTATTTATGTTGAAAACGACTACAACAAATATAATTTTTGTAATTTCTGTATTTTACATTAGCACTTTGTCTCTTTCCAGTATGGGTTTTGAAATAAAATTATAAATATTTAGACCTCCAGTGGTCCGCACTGCCAGATAAATGAATTTGCATGTGTACCACCGGTGGTACAGGCCGCCAGATATACGCAGTGCTTGTGGACCACGGGTGGTACACGCCAGGTAGAACGTGTTATATTAGTCATCCTGCACGTCATTGTGGTTGTATCTTATTTCTTTTTAAAGAATTCTGCCCAAAAATGAAATAAATTAATAGTTAAAGAAAAGTGTGGATTGAAAAGTAAATCCAAAAAGGATAATTTAATTAGAATAAAAGAAAAGTTGCATGACGTTCGTTTCAATTGCTAACAACTATCTCATTAGTATGATTTAACCCCAGCAGTATTTTTATATACTACTGTGTTCAAAGAGTATGGAATTTTGTTACAAAATTAAAAATCTTTATTTATTTATGCAAATCATTTTCATCGCATTCGAAGTATTTCCGCTCTGATACAATGTACTTATGGCAACGTTTTTTCGATTCCTCGAAAAATGATAAAAAGTCGTTTGCCGGTAAAGCCCTTGAAGCGCGCAGCGATTAACGTTGAATCTCTTCAAAGGATTCAAAGGGGTGTCCCCGGAGCGGTGTTTTGATTTTATGAAAAAGGCAAACGTGAAATGGATTTGTAAGGTGAGTAAAGTGGTTGCATAACAATATGAGTGGAATTTTTGTCGAACAACTCAGGAATTATTTCGAGGAAATTGAGTGTTTTGGCACGAAACGCGATTTAAACTTTAAAACTGTTTGAACCGATCGAATTGCAATGCCAACTATATGGACAAGGTCTGTAATTGTCAACCGATGATTTTCGATCACCAATTACTTGATTTTCCTTACGTGTTGCTCATAAGTTGACGTTGATGGAAGGTCCGGAGCGTTGCAAGTCATGAACACGTTCTCGGTTTTCTTTGAAGTCTTTGTAACACTTATAAACATTTCATAGGCATGTGGCATAGTCGATTCATAGAAGATTCTCTGCAGCATTCTGAACGTTTACGTAGCTCAAAGTTCATTCCGCAAAAAACTTTAATGGCACTTCTTTGCTTAGCAAAATCAGATATTTTAAAAATCGGCAAAATCACTTTTAGTCGTTTAGAAAACACAAGCGTGAAAAAATTTTACAATTTGTTCTCGAATCGTTAGGAAGTTTAGATTAAAGCTTTACTTTTTGCACACACTGCGAAATGTAAAGCAAACACTCAACCAACTGTACAAACAGGTTGCTTGGCCTAACTGCTATTTCAAACTTTCTGCTACTGATTAGAATCACATTACTCCACTGTTCTCCACTGTTGAACAGTGCCTTTGGCATTCATAGCGTTACCCAGACAATGTTGCTGTTGAAGAATTGAATTAAGAGAAGCTACCTTACCACAATTTGGCATTACTTTTTTATTAAACATATAAATGTCGGTCGAGGATTGAAGTAATGTCTAATGAATAGTTTTACTATTAAAAAAGAAAAAGAACTTTCAACAGTTATGTGTGCAGGCATTCCAATTTAACATAAGATAAAAAAAAAATAAATGATATCCAGGTATTTGATGAAAATAGCTTGAATTTCATTGAATGTTGCGTTGATATATATGTTTTAATGACTTACCTTCGGCCCTCCGGTTTTACAAGTGAGTATTTCTCATTTTAATGCAAAATTTACATTTTTAAAGTACGCATTGATATTAATTCCGACCACTCAATTATTACATTTAATTTAATTGATTTATGTAGCTAAATGCACTTAAAACCACTAATTGGGGCTTTAATTAAAAAAAAAATTTAATTGCTAAATTCTAAGATACTATCATATTGAATCTAATTATGACTTTTTATTGAAATATATTAAATTTGAAAGTTTTTCATTAAAAAGGTGAACAGGAGATATCTGAGGTATAAGTCAGATCCAATCTATTAATAGCCATCAGTCAAAATTCTAAGATACTATCATATTGAATCTAATTATGATTTTTTATTGAAATATATTAAATTTGAAAGTTTTTGATTAAAAAGGGGAACAGGAGATATCTGAGGTATAAGTCAGATCCAATCTATTAATAGCCATCAGTCATAGAGTGAGTGTATAATACGTTTGTGCAAAGTATGTAATGCATAGAAATAATCATTTCCGACTATATGTTTCTAGGAGCCATATCCATTTAATTAAAAAAATAAAGTTAAATACTGATGTCCGTTTGTCCATGTGGGTATTTGACTGCGTATCCATCGGTGTGTCTGTAAGCACGATAAATAGAGTAATTTTTGAGATAGAGTGATGAAATTCGGTTTGAGAGCATATTTTGGAAAAGGTAAGAACGAGTTCGTGAACGGGTCATATTAGTCCATAGGTCGAATATCTCCGATTTCACGGAAATGATCACAAAGGCAGGATGTTTCATTGCATGCTCCTGAAATTGGTTTGGAAGCATTTATCGGTTTTCGCTATATTAATGTTCAATTTGACAAAATCCGTCTATAGCTTCGGGTGCCCCTCATGCAAGATTTACTCCTGATTTCATGGAAATTACCTAAAAACCAGGATATACCATCGCATTGTACTGAAATTTCGTATAGAATAATTTTTGAGTATATGTCAGAACATTGTAGAATTTGGTCTATGAAAATGGGTACCTCTCATAGAAAATTTACTCCTGATTTCACGGAAATAGGCGTTAAACCGAAGTGTTTCATCACATTGTAATGAAATTTGATCAAGAAGCATTTTTATGTCATTGACATAAGATTTGAACAGAATCGGATCATATCTTCGGGACACTCTCATAGAACGTTTACTTCCGATTTCACAGAAGACGTTTTAACATTATTGACATATTATACAATATGAGCGAAATAAGTCTGGAAAGTTCGCATATGCGTTTTATTTCCAATTTTGCTTAAATTAGTACTTAAAGTTTTTTTCTTGTAATATTTTGATGTTTTTATTAATTGAATGACTGATGAGTCTTATATAGCCGGCATTGACCGACCATTATATCGACTTGTTTTCCGTTGAATATGTGAGCATAACTTGGTATATTTAGCTGGAGCTCAACCTTCCAGTTGTTGCTTACGTACGGATGGACAGAACAATTTCTGTGGTGATGTGGTTCATATTCGCATATGTTCCGATAGTTCTCTGATTATTTGTTCTGGACATTTTCGCATTTGCGACATGTATAAAAATTGGAGATCTATCACGATTGTGGTAGAGGCCGAGCATCGAACAAACTTTAAAAAGGACTTAATTTTTTGTTTTTTGCGTGTGAATGTTCGTTCTATTCGTTTATCATAAACCTTTATCAAAATTACGTTCTTGGCTCAGCTGATTCCAATTGACATTTAAAAATACTGCCAAATAAATCTTTTTGCAGTTTATAATTTTTTAAAGTAAATTTTATTTATGGAAATTAACTCTTCCAATTTGAAAGCGTATAAGCATCAGCGTGTAGAAATATTTAAATCATTTAAATAAAATTAATGTTAACACATAAATAAAATACACACATACAGACATGCACGTGTATTTATGGCTTCCTAGACAGTTTTTGCCAATAAGCTGTTCAATACCAACACACCCAAGTACTATTGCTTACATAAAAGCACTTTGAGCTGACAAACCAGCAGCATAACCCGAACAGCGGCAAACCCAAAGAATGTGGCAGTGTGCTATGCAAAATAGTGCGCGAAGTTGACGTTAAGGCGGCGTGGCAGCTGATAGCACTTTTTCCTCATCATTTAATTTTATGGAGTAAAGCAATTGATGAATTATTGAAAATTACTTTTAACGCAAAAAAAAAAAAAACAAAAACAAATTAATTTCAATTCAAAAAAAGCGCAAGCTGGGCAACTGGGCACAATGAGCACTGGAAATTACTTTAGCTGGAGCAGGACGCAAGGAATGCTTATCTAGTCGCTGATGCCACCAGCAAAAAGTGTAGACATTTCTTGCCAAAGTAAGTGGCAGTAAATAATGTCAAATCGATTTTTCAATAAATACACGAAAAGGGCAACAAGCGCCAGCGTCTCAGCTTTGTCTTTGTGTTTTATTTTAATATTACCAGGGCTGTACATGTGTATATGTGTGTGTATGGCGTGGTAGAGTTAACAATTGATGGCGTGCTTGCTTAATACTTTTTCGTTTCTTTTGACTTCTGGCATTTACCGTTTGCATGCATGGCTCGTGCTTTTATGGAAATATGCCTGAAATTGTTTATAAAATGTGAAGGCACACTGACACGCACACTGAGACACACAGCAAACAGTTGCCAAAGTCAAATCGATTATAATTTTATCGTGTGCACTTTGTGGCAAATCGTGAGTGTAGCAAATATGAATTGTTATGGACTGGCAGCGTGAACTTTTTATTATTTACGACTTACATTGCTGTTGTTGCTGGTGCATTCTTTCGCTCATTGCGCATATTTGTATAATATTTCAAATTTGCGTCACACATTGTGCTGTGTCGCGCGACTTTTAAAATTTTGTGACTAGCACAAATGGAACGACAAATTTTAATAAAATAAAATTCCGTTTACAGTTGAGTTTCATGTGTAGGCGTTTTATTTCTACTTTATAAACTTGGTTAATATAGCAACAATGTTGTGCTTTTGTGACATAAACGCTGTACAAAATGAATTATTAACGTAGCGCTGGCATACTGTGTAGGTAATACCTCCTATTGATTAGATAACAGTTTGCCATGTTGCGTGCAAGGACTCTGATAAATGCTTCAGCGCACGGCATTCAATTGCAGCGAATGGTACGAAATTGCGATATGGGAAAGACTTATTGTTGGCTATGCATAGCAATCATGCTTTGCTTTTGAAGTTGTTCTGATTATTGAAGCTGCCCAAAACACTATGATGAACGTAAACTTCTTCTGTGTAAAATAACAGTGTTTGCATATTGTTTCTAATTTTATAAATTTTTGCATTTGTACTCAGTATTTTATGTGGCTAACCTAAACTTTTACTCAGAAACTGAATAGAATGTTAAATTTTTGCATTAAAGCCATGCACCCACTTCAACGAAACGTACATACATTGGAAATGATTATGACAACTCACAACGAAGATTTCGTTGGATTTGATAAAGTTTTCTAGCTGAATTTGTTTAAAACCCCCTTTCCGGACTACATAGGTGTACTGAAGGTACCTCTGAATTCCCATTAAATTTAAATAATTTTTCTTACACTAATTGACTATATTTATGTTCAATCAGTTATGGAATCTGATAAAATTTAAATAAAACCTGTGGGTGATTCTGCATTTAAGTCTCTATTGGGAAGCCATATGAATGTACTGGAGGTACCTCACAACTCCATCCAATCTTGCTTATTTTTGGTACACTCACCCAATTCACAATTTTATAAAATTTTAATGATGACTTTGGATACATATGCACTAACCTCTATTGTGACAATATAGGAGTACTGGAGGTAACTCTGATTTTAATTCAATCACGACCATTTCTTGTAACACACTTAGTTGTTAGAAATATCCACCTAATAGCGAAATCGCAAAATACCGAATCTTTCGGCTGCAGAAGTCTTAAGGCCCCAATTTTGAGTGAAGAAGTGTACTGGAGGTACCCGAAATATTGACCGGATCTTAACCAAGTTCAATATTCGATCTAGAATTTCCTCCTAGAGTGTGTGTGCGAAATTTTGTAAGCCTATCTCAATTCCTTTTTTCCATTTTTTGCTTATGCACGGGTGGACGGACAGACGAACAGACGGACGGACGGATATGCCTAGATCAATTCATGTGGTGATGCTGTTCATATCGGTATATATTTTGATAAGTCTCTGATCACTCGTTCTAGGTGTTGCAAACGTACCGTCAAAATTAATATATACTATGCCAATTTCATCTGACACGATGTGTTTAAAAAGAACTGTAAAAAAGGTTTTACATTACATAGATTATATCAATTTGATAATGCTTCTACTTCAAGATACGTGTTTATATTAAGATTAAATGAAATTGCTTCGATGAAATTCACATGGGAATAATTTTTAAAAGAATAGTAATCGTCAAACTTTGTGTAAAAGCTATTATCCATGATCTATTATCCATCAAAGAANATCTGTACGGTGGGCATAATGACGACATTATGACCTGCAGCAATTAGGCTTAAATTGTCTAAGCGCTTTGTTATCATTGTGCTTACATCCATCGTTTTTTTCACGCAATCATACTGTAATTGAGTATCTTTTAAAGCCGATCTAACTTACGTGTGAGACGATCGTGTTCCATAATTCAACAAACCTATATTGTACAGTATTTGTTATATTTGTCAAGTAAGCCGATGGACTGCGCGATCTTTTCAAGGATAAATCCATTGATTCCAGCACATTTAGGTGCGATACAAAACGCGTAGTAGCGTCGTCTTTATTAGACTGGGCACATTTTTCAAAACAATAGGTCATATTTGTTGTAATAAAAACATTAAACAACAAACTATAAATTAGCAAAAGCAGAAAGGTGTAGCGCACTTTTAGGGTTATCACGAATATCCTGTACTATGCAAAAACAGATCAGCTGCATATGATTACAAATATGCAATCCAATTAGTATTAATAGGAACCTACAGCTGCAGTTAGTAAGATTAAAAATATATAATAACAATATTTTGTTGCAATCACTCGTTTACACAATTTCTGGTATGTTTTTATGATAGTTGACTTTAAAAATATTTTATATTTTCAAAACATATATTCCACAAAACAGCACCATATTCCAATATCGGGCGAACAAAATATAATTTTAATAACTTCGAAGATCCATATACAACGAAGATATTATACACATCTCTTGTTCGTCTGGTTTTAGAATATGGTGGTGTTTTGTGGATTCTGTTCTACAATATTTATTCTTCTATATTAGAGTCAGAAGAAATTTTTATTATTTGGTCTACATAGCTTATATGGACACCGTGATATGTGCTTACCACCTTACACTCACAGATTAATGTGACTTGATTTACCTTCTTTAAAAGATGGACGCACGGATCTCGGAATAGTTATTATTAATAATTTAATTAATGACATTGTCTAATGGCTAAATTTACTGTATAATATCAAATTAGTTGTTCCATATCGGGTCTCACGCAATTAATTATACACCGTTTAAACTTGAATTTTTTAGATATATCCGCTGATGTGAAGACTTTAATAAATATTACGACTTATTTTTTATTCATAATTTATAATTTTCGGTAAAAAGATCTCTTTTGGCGCATATTAAAATAAATAGCATTTCGTAACCAATCTACTCTGTATCTTTTCTCCTTTCGGGCCGGAATTGTTCCTTTTTATGATGGTAGTTTAGACGGTATACTAAGCAATTGGAATGCCGACTTTACCAGATCACCGTGTTGTACCTGGTGGACAAAAAAAATGCAATGTGTAATAAAAAATGCAGACGTCTTGTTATACATGTCGGCAATGCAATTGGCAAAGTGTATATTATATTTGGCGGTTCGGTTATAACACCCAGAACGAGGAAACTGAATCTAGCCATGTCCGTCTGTTAGTCCATAGACAAACACTTGTAATAAGGGCTTGAAGTGGATTAACGAAATGTTATAGAAATATTCTATGGAAAAATGTTCGATCCATGTTTGAATTTGGTTTAAATCTGACCAATATTTCAGTACACCTTTTATTTATCTATTCAAACTTTAGATACTGTGATTAAGTTACACCGGAATAACAAGTAAACAGTAGTAGGGTAATATTGCTGCGTACGTTGCAACTAGTAAATTATCATCTGTTGGTATGTTTGAAGAGCATATTAATCAAAGCGTTGGAACTAAAACGCTGAGGAAGTCACATAAGAAATAGAATAGAAATTTTAGAAGCATCACTGTTGACTTTCACATGACCTTTCATCCGAATAAATGATATTTCAACAAAAGATAAAAATGAGCTGAAGGCAGCTTCTTCAGTTTGAAAGATAAACCAAAATACCAAAGCTTGTCAAATGCTTGATGCACATTTAAAAACGCTCCACAAAAATTTTTTTATTCTTTAACTTTTCTCTTATATAGGCAACAGCGCGATGAAACTTCGCGGGTTTGTCATATCTACATCTTAACGATAATATTTTCTCAAATATTTTGAACAAAAAACTGATGGGTCTATATGATCCAACTGCATACTCTGGCTTATTTGGTTTTGGCACCATTATTTTTCTATTTTTAAGGGAAAATAGTGCAGTTCCGTCGGCAGGCATCATACCGTGGAGATTTTTGTATAATTTAATTAACTCATTTCTTCTTGTTCTTCATGTTGGAACATATGCTTAATATGTCAGTTCAGTTGACAGGAAAAACTTAAAAATTGATAACTTTCATAAACAAAAATTATGTCAGTTAAGTTAAAAGGCTCAAAAGTTGTTCTGATATGCGAAGCAATTGCTTCCGCTTTAGCTATAACTGTTCCGCCCTAGCTATTTCTAGCATATTTGATAATATACTCCTCTTAGTTGGTCGTTTTAAGCACTTCGTTGCTTTCAAAATACTACAATCATCATTGTTTGAAATTCTTGAACAATTAAAAAAGCATCCAATTTGTTAATTTTTCAATTCCTAAACATAGTTTTTGAGATCTTTACTAGCTTTGTTTATAAGATGTATGTCCACAGCCATTTTCTAACAACAATTATGTTATGATTAATATTAATATGTCCAGTAGGTGTTGATGAAAAACTCGCTTCATGAGTGAGATTAGTGAATTTCATAAGAGATTCTTCCAATTCTGTCGTATAGATGTTTTAAAATTAGTATTTCTTTTATTTCATGAAACAAAAGATTTTAAACCTTCCTAATGACCTTGTATTTATTAGTGCGTTTAACGTACTTACGTACTGAGATTAATAAGTATTGGAATCAAATTGTAACGTATATAAAAATTTAAAAATATTTTAAGCTAATGCTCACAACCTGGTCCTCATTCTGTTGCAGCCCTAATGACGGTGATTACTAACAACACAAAACTAGCCCGAGAATAGGCAAACAGGTTTCTGTAGTCTTTTTGCTCTGATTTGCTTGGGCTATGGGATTTTCTCAATTATACTGTTTTTATTTTTAGGAAGTATAAGGTATGGCGTCTTTTTCAATGAAAAACACACAAAATTCTTGTATTTGTCCCCTCCGTATACTTTAATAGTCAAGAAGGGTATTATGGTGAATTAACTAGCAAATTCGATCAAATATCTGATTAATCACATATTCATTTCTAATTATAAAACCAAATAAACTTAGTAGTCGGTTAAAACCATATACATAATACCCGACAGTCGTTAATCGTTTAATATCTAAATTTTGTTAGTCCATAATTATTCAATATAACCTTGTTTTTGCGAGTAAAACACCTATGAGTGATGTTTTCGATGTTATTCAAATCGAAGCAAGTTATTCAAATAAAATAAAATCGGCTAAATCCGAATTTCAGTATAATGCCATGAAACACTTGGCTTTAATGCTTATTTCCGTGAAATCGGAAGTAAACTTTCTATGGGCCGATCCAGCTCAAGTTGTAAAATGTTATGTCAATGTTCCCAAAATGGTTCCATATCAAATTTCTGTAAAATATGCGTAAATACTTGGCTTCTTTGCTTATTTATTTATATGTGGAAACGGGAGTAATCATTCTATGGGGGCTACCTGAATTATGGAGCGATTTTACTGAAATTTTATAATATCATAATGATGCATAACTGCTTATATACCAAATAAACCAAAAAGATTATTTATTGATTTCCGTAAAATCGGGAGCAAACGTTTAAAAAGAGCTACATGAATTTTGCCCGTTCGCGAACCGGAGTTGGTTTTTACAAAAAAGTTCAACAACCGGACAGATGACCAGGCGGACGGATAGGCACATGGACAGATCAATAGACGGAGACATGAACAGACGGACAGATCGAAAGCTGAACATCGGTATTTTGCCATATTTTTTGATTCTATAAATATGTCTACTGGAAAAATATAGTCAGAAATGATTATTACGATGCATTACATACTTTGCACAAGCCCATAATAAAAACAGATTATGACTGATAGGTATAATGAGGGTAGTTGAGGAATATTTTGAAAAATTAAACGAAATAATGCTGATTACAGACGCACGGGTATCGCACAATTCGAATTTTTTTTTATTACATGACCATTTCTTCATGAACTCTATTTTTCTTGGTAAAAATGATTTCTGTGCATTACTTGCTTTCGCAAGGCCTATAAAACGTAAAAGTATGGCTGATAACTATAAAAATGCATCAACATAATCTCAATTTAATACATTGAGAGGTACATAATATACGTTTATTTTAGCTAAAAATACTTTTCTGATTCTGAAAAGTGTTTCGGTGTGATACAATCGTTGTTTTCTGTGCGTTTATGTTCCCTGTAGAGTTGAGATATATTGTAAGCGACACTTGCACAAAGTGGTTTATTAAAATTTCAAACCTTTTAGCAAAGTGTACAAGTCGTCCGTAGGCGTCATTAATCATTGTACCGCAGCAGCCAATTGTTGAATTATTGACTAGCTATTCATCATGAAAATTACGACCACGTCATGGCAAAAAATCATAAATAATAAATTAATTTTTAAGGCAAACACTTTCACTTAAAATGTATTCAAATATTCATAACCCATTTAAAGTCATTAACAATGCAGAAAGACATTTTGGAAATTGCCCGTATTACACAAGCTAGGCAGCTGGCAGGCGCAGGCGAATACCAGAGGGAGAACATTTCAATTAAGGCCAGTTTAATATAAGCAATTTTGAAATGGTATTCCGATGTTGTGCCATACCAATCTAATTGGCAAGTGATATTTCATTACGTTTGTAACAATCACAACAAGTAAGCGCACCACAACAAAAATATGACATCATGAGATATATAATATACCTAATGATCAGCAGCAAGTTTGTTTTGACTGCACTGGCCTTTAGTCCAACTTCCGTGAAATTTGGTGTGAACTGTTAATAGGAAGTATCTATCAGAGATTAAGCACCAAGGGAGGTACCCAAATTTCTCTTATATTTTTTAGACATATATTATATACCTTAGACCAGCGGTAGCAAGTAAAATGTCTTGACGAATTTAGGTAAAAAATGTCTCCCAAGATATTAATAACGTTAATTTTATTTTGTTCCGATCGGACCATTCTTTTGAGGACTTTTAGCCCACATATGATATTTATTAATTTTTTTTCCAATCAATTAGTTTCCTACAAATTTAAATTGAACCTAGAGGAAGTTTATAAACTAATGTTGTTTACACCGACTATTGATGGCATTTGAAACGCTAAACCATAATTTTATCGCACAACTTAAACCATTATGAGCTTTTCCTTTTCTGGTGTCTTTTATAAAGTCATTTTATTATTACGTCAATGGNTAAACCATTATAAGCTTTTCCTTTTCTGGTGTCTTTTATAAAGTCATTTTATTATTACGTCAATGGTTCATTGTTTGTTTATCATCTAAACTAATTCATGTATTCCCTGGTATACTCAAATATTGTCTGTAAGGACTATTAATTAATGACCTTCCATCTTCAATAATCAATTCTAACATTTTGATGAACGGGAATGATGTTAAATTATTTAGCCTTTTTAAGCATACAACATAAACTTATCTGTTGCAAAATTATCTAAACCTTCCTCATATTTTATTTCCTAACTGGCAAGTTAACTAGTCCAACTGTAAAATAATATATAATATTCCAGATTTTTAATTGTTTCCAGATATTTATTGTTAATAAATTGGGAATAATTTTCGGAAAAGAAATTTACAATCAAGATTCCATGGTTCGTTATGTTGAGCATTTAAATCTAGTGAACCATAAGCCAGAGTATTTGCCACCTATACAATAACTTGTTACCGTCTTTCCAAATTGACGTCTCTCATACGTGTGATATTGGAATATTCTTAATTACTCTAAAACAATTTGAACTTTTTGCACAACATAGATGTCATTGTCATTGAGCTTAGAATCTAGCTCTGCACTGAGCCTTATGCTAATTGGTTTACATCGTAAGGAAAATACATTAGGTGCTAGCGATATTACATGTTAACAGTAAAATTAACGGAGTCGCAAATTCAATTAATTTAAAATGCAATCTTCATATACATAATGAATATATTATAAATTTTATATTTTGTATTCTTTACTGTTGGCGTTAACGTTTCGTTTTAAGTTAAATTCTGTGTGATAAA
>JXOS01024426.1:0-19573 GCA_001015075.1 Cirrula hians
ATTATGATTATTATTCTTAATATTATTCTTAGTATCATTATTGTTATTATTCTCAATATTATTATTATTTACTTAATTGGTATAATGATTTAATGATATTTTTGGATATCTCTGTTTTAGTCTTAAATCCAAGGAGGGCTCGGATATCTTTTGGGTTGCTATCTACACTACCAGTCTGACGCAAAACTTTTTTCGAATTTTGTCATTCAAAAGTCTGACGTGTTCCCATTGCTTTTCGTATTTTTTCAATTAAGAAAAATTACAATATCATTGAATTTCATTAATTTTTCTAGCGTAATTTACTCAAAACCCCTTTTTGGAATACATTAGTAGGAGGTGCCTCTCAGTTTTAACCAATCTTGCTCATTTTTGGTATACTTATTGACTATTTTTATGATCATTCAGTTGTGAAATATCATAAAGTTGTATGATATCTGTGGGTGATTCTGCGCAAAAACCTCAATTGGGACCAAATTGGACTACTGGAGCTTCCTATGATTTCGATTCAATCATGCCTATTCTTAGTGCATACTAAAATGTTATCCATTTAATAACAATATTGCATTGAAAAATATCAACTTCTACGACTCCAGTAGATTTAATGACTCAATTTTGAGTAAAGACGTGTACTGGAGGTATCCGATATATTAGTCAGATCTTAACCAACCACGACCTAAATTTTTTCTTAAATTTCGTAATTCTAACTCAATTTCCTCTTTCTAGCTTGTCATTATGGGCAGACGAACGGAATTGGTTAGATCAATTCTTGTGGTTATACTGATCATAACGGTATTTATTATGGTCTCCGATCATTCTGGGTATTTAAAGATACTGTCAAAACTAATATGCACTTAGCCAATTTCGTTGACGACGTGTATAAAAACAGATAAATACTAATAACCAGATTTAAGATTAATTTCAATATTTTTTCAACATTATTCTCCCTTTTGTACACGCATAAGTTAATTAACTGGCGGTATTACGAGTTTGTGCAAAGTTTATAATGTGCACTAATTTTAATCGACTATATATTTCTTTTAGACATATGCAAATAATAAAGAATAATTCAAACTGATGTCCACAATGCATTTCCTTACGAATCCAACATTCGAATGCTACCAATGTTACCACAACTGCTGTGCAGTCGTATCTCGAAGGACTCAATTCAACATATTCACATGGGCCTGACTGTGTTCCTAACGCTATACTTAAGTTTTGCAGTGAGTCATTGACTAAGCCACTGCATCGTATATTTAATATGTCACTGAAAATTGGTGTATTTCCGAGCGAATGGGAAATATCCTATCTGTATCGTGTTCACAAAAAGGGTCCTACTATTGAGGTATCGAACTATCGTGACATAGCGAAGTTAAGTGGTGTTGCAAAATTATTTGACTAAATCATTACCAACCAAATTTGTAATGTTTTGCCGTGGAAAATATCGAGTTGCCAGCACGGATTCATAAAAGGACGATCAACCGTAACGAACTTGTTTCATTTCTCTCATCATGTCATATTTTATTTTTCATGTGGTTTTCATTTCTCTCATCATGTCATATTTTATTTTTCATGTACTATTTATGGATTTTAGCAAAGCTTTTGACTCGATTAACCACCAATTGCTTGCTCAGAAACTAAAGAGGGGAGGATGCCCAGTTTTACTTCAAAATTGGTTGGCATCATATTTGACTGAAAAGACACAGTATGTCATTTTGAATGATGTGCTATCCGGACCTATCTGGGTTACATCTGGTGTTCCTCAAGGCAGTCATTAGAGACCTATTTTATTTATGCTTCTCATCAATGATTTACGGCTTATAAAAAACTCCGAGATTGTCCTCTATGGTGATGATACAAAAATCTTCAGAACACTCAACGCCACAGATGCTTCTTACCAGCTGCAAGAATACATTGGGAATGTGCAGAGCTGGTGAAAATCAAATTATCTTGAATTGAACCTAAAGAAATGTTACGTAATGAGTTTTCCTTTCTTCTTTTCTTCTTCTCTTTCGAATGCTTACTTGACCGTGTAAAATTTTGAAGGAGCTAGGTATATGGTTAGACAAGAAACTCTGCTTCAAGGACCACATTGACTTGATGTTCAATAGAGCTTTGCCATGCTTGATTTAAGTAAAAAATGGGCTAAAGAGTTCCATGATCCAAACGTTACCAAGTCCTTGTTTGTAACGCTAATATTAGAATATAGTGCTGTAACGGCCGATATTAGAATATAGTGCTGTCCTTTGGAAACCACAGTATACTACATATGCCGAGAGAATCGTGTACTTTGTAAAATATTTAATGATAGTTTTCATGTAATAGACTTTTCAATGTCAGTATCAGCATGCCGGATGGCGCTCCTCTCGATGTTATAACGACTGCAATTTTTATATTTTTTAGACGTAAATAAATAAATAAATAAATAAATGAATAAATAAATACAGGATTGTGCAACTGTTTGCATGTAGTAGTTTATCAAATGGATCGATTAAACTTCGTTAATTTTGTAAATAGTACAGAGTCCTTTCGTGAACAGGTAAAGTTTGACAATAACTTTGGGTAGGTCCTGTAGAACAAACGTTAAATAATTTACTGAATAGCCGATTATAGCCACTCTTCAATATGTTTTTTGGTACAATAAGAAGGCATTGTTACTAGCAAACTTTTCTATAGCCATCAGTAAATTGACTAGGGTATTATGCTTTGTGCAAAGTATGGTATGCATAGAAATAATTGTTTCCAACTACATGTTGCTTGGATACGTATGCATAGAATCAAAATTTAATTTAAAATCTATATGCGTTTGCACGGTAATTATAAGGTGTATAAATATGTTTGCAGTTTTGATAAAACATATCGTTACCAGTTAATTATTCTTTTTTTTCAATCCGGCAAAACCGTAATTTTGAAGTGTCGATACGAATTCTTTCTTTGTAGCAGTGAAGGAAGTATTATTCTTGCGTGCTTAAATATAAAGAAAATGCTGCTGACACTAACCGTATTGTAATAGCAGTTTAAAGTAATCATGCTCTAGCGAACTTATCAGAAGTGTTTTACAGACGAAGAACGATATCGAGCGTAAAGATTGAGGATGATCTATTAGGACCAACTTTTCCATAGATGATATTTAAAAGGTGCAAAAATATGTAGTGTTTAAATCTTATGTTTTAAAAGGTTCAAAAGCAAACGAACATTTTCAAAGTGTAGAAGGACTCTTTGCTTTTAATTACTTGAGTAAAGAGATGAGTTAGTGAATTTAAACATGGTGTTACAATCCTTAAAGACGATCCCCGACAAGAAATTTGAAAATGTATCAAAAAATCATCGACTGAAAGACATTAAATAGGTTTTCTAAAGCTATGTGAACAATGGGTGCAACATTTAGTGCTTTTTTGAAAGGATGTGTGTGTTGATGATGCTGAATCAAAAGCGGCTAAATGTGGTGTCAATAGGATTCTTTGTCTCTAAAACGAGATCCTGTCTACAAATTGGTCGACAAGTGTTAGCATATTATTCTAAGAACACATCTTTTCTCATCAGGACAGTACACTATAGTACAAGAGCACTGTAGTACAAGAGCATTCGCTTAAATGTGTAATAGCAGTGCAAGCGCATTTCGCAGCCCTTCGAGATTCTCACTTTACAGATGTAATTTTGTAAAATGAAATCTCGTAAGCGCAAGTGCATTGTATTGCAGGGAGCCTATTGTAAATAATAAAGTATGTATTAAACCATAAAATTGAGGTTTTCTTATCAAACTGCAAAACTTATTGAACAGCCTGGTACATACATTATTTTTTTGCGGGGTTCGCGGAACCGATCTCGNAAGGTTTTCTTATCAAACTGCAAAACTAATTGAACAGCCTGGTACATACATAATTTTTTTGCGGGGTTCGCGGAACCGATCTCGAGCGGAGGCTGACCCGCGGTGCTGAGGCGATGGGGGACGAAAACAAACAACCTGTAAAAGTAAACTGTAAGTGGCCGATTGAAACACCCGTGCTCTAAACATTCCAATTTAAACAAATTTGTATAAATTTTTTGCTAATTTACAGTCGGACTTCACTAAGTCGCGCTTTGTTGCTGCGCGCGGACTTCGTATGCTGCGGCTAGGCTAAACAGTAAGCGATTGATTAACGGCTGATTAACGCTTATAACGATATTAGCTGACAATGCTTTCCAAAAACCTTTTAATGAACTCTTCAAAAATCAAATTAGTGAACTCTGAAATCGTTTCATAATTGTGAATGCCTCTCATTAACACGTTGTTTTAAAATGTATTTATTTTTGATGTATCAAATTAAAGAAGTTGTTTGAGTTCTAGGATGTCGGAGCCGTAAACATAAAACTGTCATGATTTTAATTTTAGCTCGGGTCTATTTCTTTTGTAAATTTCCAAGGCTGCATCCAGAAACAATTTTTTAATTATATTTATTATTACTTCAATAAATTATTTATACTTACAGAAAGGAAGAACTCAAATATGGTCTCAAAGTATTACTTTTTAAATATCTATCAAATTGAGATGAAGATAGAAGAGTATAATTTTCAATAATCCCAACAACCAAAAAGCCAAAAAAATGATGTAATGGGCATTTTGCAGTCGGAATTGAGAAATCATCACTCATATATCCGTCCGACCGTCTGTCCATCCGTCGGTCTGTCCGTAAGCACGATAATTTGAGTAATTCTTAGATATATCAATGAAATTCGGCTTGGGACCATATTTTATAAAAATCCAGATCGAGTTCGCAAACAGACCAAATCGGTTCATAATTTTTGGTACCTCCCATAGAACGTTTTCTCAAAATTTCAAGGACATCAATAAAAAAGCCAGATATTTCAAATTGGTATGGAATCATTTTTAAGTTAGTGCCATACCATTGAATAATTTGCATAAAATCGGTCTTTAATGTCAGGCATTCATAGAACTTGGTGGTATCTAAATGTCTCTCTATTTTCTTGTAAATTTTAATTGCACTATTTGAGGCCTTCCGCATCGCTTTTAATTAAATTGAAAAATCGCTGTTGTGACTTTGTGCGCACACTGATTTCAAATTTATCTTCATTAGCGTTGGCATGACCCAAAAGCAAATGACACAATGGGCGGTCAAGCGCAGTGCAATGAAAGCCGCTATTGTCTAGTAGAAGTGGAGTTACCATTTAATCAAAACAATTATTAATTACACCAACAACAAGAGTATGGCAATCTAATGTAATGATTGCAGCCGTCATGGAGTAATTTCACCGACGAACGACATTAAAATTGGTTGCGCTTTAATTGGACCCTAATGCCAACATATGCGTGGACAAAATGTGCGTTGTGGATGTCTTGACTTTTAATAAATTTATACGCAATAAAAAGGCATATGCAGCTGACTGCCCCATAATAAGAAGCACAACTGGCAGATAGAAATCTCCGACGCAGCAACAGGTAGCAAAATAAATCTCAAAATTTTTTCTTTAACAAAATAATAATATTCCACAATGCGGCGAACTGCGCAGTAGTGAGTAAATAAAGTCATTAATTAATAGCCAGTACCTGCAATGCTGTTGAGTTTCAGGACAGGCAGGTGGTCTACGCGCGCGCAACATTACGCAATTCTCACGCCGCTATCTACATTCGGTTACTATGGAATTTTTGTATAAATTACACCAGTGTCAGGGCAATCGCTTTATGCACTCGGCGTTGCAAAAGCGGGTCAAATAATTTTCCACAAAATAAACGTAATATACTTTAGGCATATTACCAGCTACTGCGGCATTCATATTTCATAATGCATGCCATTGCCGCATGAAGTCAACAAAATATTTGTTCATTATTTTCTTTACAATTATTTTGTTGGTTGTGTGCTGTCTATTGCAAATTAAGAAAATTATTTACAAACCGCAGCGCAAAATTGTGAAATTATTTGCGCGAAATACTGTTGTCGTGGTGTTGGAAAATATTTGCGAATTTATTTGTGCATGTCCCCAACATAGCACGCACCCAACTAGCTAAACATGCACATCAATTATTTTTTGTTGCCTCTTGTTGGTACCAATTAATGTTCGTTCACTGCTCATCACTGGCCGCCAAAAAATTAATTCAATTTTTCATGCAAACGCGACCAAGTTCACTGGGTTGGCATGTAGCACAAACTTTTATCGCTGCATCGCTCTAGGCATACAATATCAATAAATTATTACAGTGCGAATTCTGAAATGAAAGTAAAATACGCAGTGTGCATAAATTCAGCATGTTGAAACCACTGCTGCGAACTTTAGGAAATTTTTCATTTTTGGCTTTAATTAAAAAATACTCTTTTTTGTTTATTTCTAAACTCTAAAGTTCACACTCATATAATTTAAGTCGGCCTTGTTAAACAGCAATAGTTTAAATTCGTAGCAGGCTTATCGGCGATGTAAAAAAATCATATTCCATGATTTTATGTGATCTGCTGAAAAATACGTTTGTCATAAAATGTGCATCCCTCAGTACTGCGTAGTTTCTTTAAGAAGCCTAATTTAGCTCAATAATTGGGTTAGTCTCTTTTTTGAAAAAAAAAAAAAAAAAAAAAAAATGGATAAACTATAAACAGGCTCCTATGGCCGACAGAATGATATAAAATGCTCAAGAACTTAAAATTCCTTTGATGATCTGAATTTCTCTTGCAAATTAGCACATTTAGTTAATTTTTCTATGATTTCACTGAATTGCGATTAGAGGTTGCCTCCTTTAACAGTTGGTTTTATTCATGGGTGTGATTGCCTTAGAATTCTGGTATATGAGCAAAATTTCACTTCCATGATAGTAAATATGGACTTTAAAGACGTCATTGCAGTTGTGTCAAATTTGTCAAATATTCAATAAAATTAATCCAGCATTACTCAGGACTCCAATATCCTGATCTGACTGAAAATATGATTTAAGATATTTGATAATCATAAATTTTTATAAATATTGATATCTACAGGAAAGTTCTTGTCTTCGAGCAAAATTTAAATCAAAAGTTAATTGGAATTCGAGTAATTTTGAATACATCCTTCCTTTTAATTATTATTCAAAGACCTATCAGTGCAAAGTAAATAGTGGTTAGTAAAAGTCAATACCGGCTATATTTTATATTGACACAAATTCATACAATCGAAAAAAATTTGATTGATTGATAATTTAAGTTTCGTCTTCGCTTGGATGAAAGTGTAGAGTTTTGTGTCCGTCGCGATGCGTCTAAAGTCTGTCTGTCTGTTCGTTTTTATAATAACATATGTGACGAAAAATTGAATAGGGATTGTCAAAAATAATTCGTCTTTAGTATTGGGAATGAAAAAGATTTTCCGTACATCATAACTTCTGAAGTACCATGCTCCATTAGCAATGTTTCTTGGGATTTATATACATCCATCAGAGACAACATATGAAAGGAGATTAATCGGTTCCCGTGCATATTTTCTTTTGAGGCCAATATATGATTGAATAGAACCAATTCATCAATTCGAGTTGTTATCACAATTCAAACCTCCATGAAAACATTATTTTTCACACATTTATTTGTATGTCGTTAATATGACAAACTTATACTTTCTAGTAATCCTCTGAAAAGTAGTTGGAATAGTTTCATCAATTCAGATATCCTCCATTGAACTATCCTCGCTGCAGTAAAAATATCAATTATTGAGTCCATCATTTGCATTTACCAGTTCATATCTCGATTTTAAACATTATGAGGTGATTCCACGACCGCTCCAAAAATATATCCAATTGGTTCATATATTTGGGAATCCTCCGGTACAACTTACTACAGCCACCAACAGAGGGAAATGTTACGATTCCTGAATTGAACTTTAAAAAAAAGTACTAGGCTGATTTCAATTGAAGACCCTAGGGTTGGACGATTTTTGGGAGTTTTGCCTCTGGTTTAAAAAAATAATTTAGTGTATAATATAAAGAGTATAAATGAATAAATTCACGAGAGTTTTTTTTTCAATAATTGGAGCCTTATTGTGAAAAATTTATTGTTTATATAATGTACGAACTATTGCCTGTCGTAAGTCACTACATTTTCCCATATAAATAACGAATTACATTGCGATAAAATTCCGGCTCTTTGGCCGCTATCTATGCATTCATATTTTGACTTCATCGTAATTGGGGAAGTGCTGGACAGTGAAGCCATGTTGCATCGATCGGAAGAAATGATAATCGTGATGACCCATGTTTTATCATTATGGCTGGGGAGGTAGGATTTCCAATTTGATCGTTTATAAGTAAGTAAACGGGCGTCGCAATATGTGGCTGAGCATTGTCACGTTGCAATAGAACATTGTCATGTCTGTCGGCGCATTGCGGAACATTTTCTCGCAATATTCAACTTTAACGCATCAATTGTCGAAGGTTGACTTGCCAACTGATATTTTTGTTCGAATGAATATTCTACTTGGCAGTTGATGATAAGACCTGGCAGGAGTCTCCATGCATTGCCTGACATTTTGGATTATTTTTATGGCCCCACTCATCATCGGCAATCACTATTCGAATCACAAGTGCCTTACTTTCCTCCATTGGAGCAGCTGTTGACATGCGTAAAAATGGCGGTAACCGTCCCTTGGATTCAGTTCATATGGCATCTAATTTCCAACCTTTTACAACTTTTAAGCCCTGCAAACTACCAGATGCAAACTACTTCTGAAACATTATTTGGCAGAAATGCTTACATTTTCGGAGCACGCAAGAAAAAAAAATGTCTTCACTTCAGAGAAATGAGGGATATTGAAAAGATGATGTAACATTTCCAAATTGCGGTATTTCCAGATGAAACAATGCAATAATTTACTAGAGGCGATATCTGTTATCAAAACCGCAGGAACTTACCTATAAACGTACTAATTTATTTTTTTAATTTGTACACACAGATTAGTAGCTCAAGGTGGTCTGATATGAGTTCAGTAAAATCGTTCAGCTTGACATAACCAAAAAATATTTTTTCTAATAGATATAAACTAAAAACACTATTGTTAAACCAGCTGGGTATACCGGAGGCACCTTAGATTTTCATGCATTTTTATGATAATTATTTGAACTCAATAATGAAATTTCATTGCATTTGATTGTTTGAATTTGGTTTAATTTGCTTAAAACTTTTTTTTTTCTTTTGTTGGAAGCTCTGATTTCTTGGTTCCAAGTTAAGGAAAGAAAAATCCATAAAGATACATGTAACAATTAAGTGAATATAGAATGCAATAATTTTTAATTACGAAACAATTTATAGAATTATAAAATAAAACAACTAAATACTCTTACTTTTAATAAATAAATACAATTAAACTATTAAAAAACGTAATAATAATTATCTACTCTACTCTGTTCTGTCTTTTTACATCTTATGAGTAATCTAAGACCTTTATTGCCGAAACATTGGGATGATATCTTAGCCAAGCCACACTCATTTTATGCCGAACTCAGTGAGTTTGTATGTCACAGTTCTGCACTCTTTGGTTATTTTTCTAATCGCCACCTTAAAATTTCAAACAACTAAAGCAGCAATAAACCGCTGAGAAAATAAAAAACATATGAGCTCTTAAAAAGTGCGACAGATATCGGTGAATCATTGTTCAGCCAGCTCTCTTTTATCATAGAGAATATTTTTCATAATTTCGAGATCAAAACTTCATCACTTAACGTGCAACTTTGAACTTTAATCTTAATAACACTTAAACAAAACAAGTATGATGTTAACATTCGGTTTAGGCTGACGACGTAATACAACACGCCACAGGAGGTGTTAGGAATTTTCTTTAATTTACCTCTATACGTCTATTAGCAACATACCTATCGGATTAATTTTAATTTCGGACTTTTAAATGATATTTCGTGGCTAATCGGTAGAAGTACTTTATTTTGACGAAATTTGGGTACTGCAGCCAAACCTGAATTCCATCGAATCATGTGCATATTTGCAATCCAATTGATAATATCCGTATTCAAAATTTGATTAACTTTTATAAATTTTTGAGAGGAATTTAATATAAATCCACTGTTGTTAACAGAAGTTCTACAGGGTTTTGTGCATAATTCAATCTGGTCATGCTTAATTTGAATTATAATAGCTTTTATTAATCTCAGAGCTATTACAAAATTTCATTGATTTCTGGTAATATATTTTGGTTGATATGCATAACCATTATTTCCTATATATATGAGACATGCACGTCCGAATTTTATCTGATCGCGTGTATTTAAAGCTCTCAAATTGTCAATTTCACTCTCATCTGCATTTCCAAATTTTATAGAGCTTTACTGATTTGTATGCCTTAATTGATTAATCCCTATATTTGGCCCATATAGAATTGCTGCTGAACTATAAATAATTTTACCCATTTTTAGCATATTAAAGAGTTCTAGTTAATAACTACCTTTCTGTAATCTGTTTACCTTGTTGAAACAAAATTGACGTTAAACGTTAATTTTTGTACATATTAAAACTTAAGGTACCCGGTATTTAAGGATCGGTACAGTTTTTGAAAGATTTTTACTTTTATTATGAATAACTACCTCAACGTATTGTCTTTAATTTCTCATGACGATGGAACGGAAGGATAAAACGCTATTGAATTCTCAGCTGCTGTTCTTATCTGTTAATATTTTGACAGGTGTCCGAAAACTTATTCTGGGCATTACAACCATCTACTCAATTAATATACACTTTGCCAATTTCAATGGAGCCATGTATAACAATATAGCTACTTCCGCTATTAAACTTACCAGTTGCCATAGCCGCTTGCATTGGTGAATATTTCATTGTAGCTAAGTCCCTTCATCGATATATTCATATTTTACTTAAAATCAATAACAACGCAAATAAATTACTACATAAATAATAGAGAGGGTTTAACAATTTCTCAATAACCCAAGCCATCCCGCATAAATTATTGAAACTAAATTGGCTTATGCCGCTGCAACATTGCTGGCATGTGAATGTGCGCTGCGGAGAAGTGTATCCTAAAAAATGATTAATGTGTCTGCAAAATTACACACTGAAGAGCAGTTTCAGCAAATAGTGCTTCAAACTCTATGCAACAGCAACTATTTTATTTCGTCTCAGAAACAGTGTACGGTACCAAAACAGCAGTTGTTTGTTGCTAAAGACTANAACGGTACCAAAACATCAGTTGTTTGTTGCTTAAGACTAAAGTGTATTGCTTGTTTTTGCGAAGNTACGGTACCAAAACAGCAGTTGTTTGTTGCTAAAGACTAAAGTGTATTGCTTGTTTTTGCGAAGCCAAAAGATGACCCTCGATAGTTCGCAAATAATTATAAAAATATAAAAACCAATTTATTTTTGAAGAAATTAAAAAATATTCCAATAAAAACTGAGAGATAGAGCAAGCAAGTATAGCAGAAAAACCCCCAGCAAAGTAAGAATAATGCTGGCGCCGGCAACAGGTACAATTTATGTGAATAGCCACAGTTCAAGCAGCACACACATACGCATTGAGGCAAGCACATTTGAACAAAGGTTAACTGCACATTACATGACAAAAATAATGTAGAAAGAACATGTTCCCTAAATAAATAAAAACACATAAATTGTATGAGAGAAAAGAATGAAACCAAAACATCAAAGGCAACAAATAAAAGTGCAGCATTCAGATGAGAGATGTGCCACATAAAAACTTATAAAAGCAAAGCCAAGGCCTGGTACTGTAGAATACTGTTGTTGTTGGCGAGTTGAGCAGACAATAGGCGAGGCTGTTACCAACGATTCAAAAACTAGGCAGCAGCGTATGACAAATGGTGATTTATTGACAGGCTCAAGTGGACACAAGCAACACGCTAAGGCTTATATGCCGCTGCAGTCGAACTTCAGCTTCTTCGCAGTTCCTTCTTATGTACTTGCGCTTAGGTCATTTATCTGCAGCGTTTAATCTGAGACAGCGTGCGCATCTTTGACACTGACGGCGCCGTCACGTTTGCGCACAATTGGCTTAACTGCTGTTATAGCTATGCGGCCGATTCGTTGCCATACTCGACTAAACAAACAACTTTTTCAAAATAACACTTGCACATGCAAAACGAAAATTATTAAAATATACATACACTTTGCGTCAATTGACAAGCACCATTTTTAGCTGTTTTATCATTTCGGCACTGCGCACGCGAAACATTCCGCAATTACCAACAAACACTGCAAGCAACAAGCTGCGCTTGTCTTGCATTTATTGCACATTCCCACAAGTTTTATTTATACCTACTCATATACACGGCATTTAAGGCGCTTTACCTGACCAGCTTGCCGCTGACTTTAATGGCTTTTATTATAATTTATTTGTGTAGTATTTTATTGTCATCACAAACACACGAGCCGGCTGTAAAATAAATGTTGCATTCATCCAGGTGTCATCGCAACAGGCACACAGCTGACCCCGTACTGTTCAACGTCGCACTGCTCATTAGATGCATTTCCAATTCATCGTTTATGTCAGAGTTGTTAAATTTTTTTCCCACATTGTTGGTATTTTTATTTGAATTTATTATTTGCGGTTTGGCTTGATTTGTTGACTCGCTGACATGGCCTAGCGAATTAAATTGTAATATAATTTGTATTGCCATGTACTTCTTGGACATTTCATTGATACGCATCTATCAAAGCGGCATTAAAGCCATGTTCAACTGAGCTATAAATATTTGGTAAGGTTGTCCTTCGCATACATAGTTGTGTACAGCGCAACTGACAAAATAGGTGTTACGGGCAGTTAACTCCAAGAAGTGAAAGTAATTTGTATTGCCAGCCGCACTCTGGACATTGTTGTCTGGAAGGCTAAAGTGGTCAATATTCAAAAAGCTAATGAAGCAGATTAGTACATCGCCTTTCATCTAGAATGCTACTAAAAGGCTACTATTTAGCATGAACCACCTACCTTCCATGTTTTCCGTAAAATGGACTGACTTAGCCCATTCGTGAACTCGATGTGACATTTTACAAAATATGTTCACAATCCGAAATTCGTTACTGTTGCATAAAATTACTCAAGTTATCGTGTTCACAGACGAATAGACGAACATCATTGATAAATAAACTTATACAGACAATGAGTAACTATTCGTCACATACATGCTTCATAAAATAATTTACAGTTTTCTTTTTACAATCGGCAAGTCAATTCCTTACGCACATAAACAGTTTCCCTAGAAATCTATTGAAACAGGAAATATACAAGTTCAAGGGGATATTGATATTGTCTGGTTATCACAGGGTTCGGCATTACCAGAACTACTGGTCCAACCAAACGACTTTGGGTTTTCCAACCTGATTAGAGACTCTATAAAGAAAAATGTTGTAGTGTATGAAAAATACATCACAACGGACAATAATAGTACTGCTGCTAATAATACTGCTGCGAATAAAAATATTTTATTTTCGTTACCCGATAACAAGATAACTCGGGAGTATTTTCATGACAGCTACCCAAGTATTGTCAGCGTGAGTTATTCGAGAAAATAGCCTATAAGTGGGCGACTAAAAAAATGGACAACAGATGTGAAGACGTGAAACGCATAGATATTCTTGAGGGTAAAATCGGGAAATATGCAAGGAGAAAATATGCGATTTATGTCCTTCCCAAGCTATTTATAAATGCGTAAGACTTAAATGAATATCACGAGAGTAAAGGATTCTACACAACTGTAATTACATGATAATGCAAGTAAGAAAATCGCCTAGCTGTACCATATGGGTTAAACGGGAAAGGTATTAAAAGAATTAATTGCAAAACTATGGAATGTTGCAAGGGAGAGTATGATCCCGATAAAACCAATTAGAACGAATGCTAGGAAATGTATGCAGAAATTACAAGATTCACTTCGAAAATCCATGTAACCATGTTCGTTATTCCGTCAATACGTCGTTCGTTCGTTTTGAAAGACCAAACAGAGCGCAAGCATAAGAAAAATTTGGTTCATTCTCCACAAAAATATAAGATCAAGTTCGGATGCAACACATTTTTTGTACAGCACAGTATTTTTATATTAGCCCAATTAAGAGATTTTAATGCCAATTTAGGAAAGAATATCAATTTAATCCACTCAAATCTTAATTATAAATTAAGTGAAATAAGGATTAATGCCATAATACACGCAAACATCAATTTAATGAAATTTCAAATTAAGAAGAATATAACACTTTGTACTTAAAGCTATCTATTCCGTGGTATTTTAGTTTCACCCATATTACTGATTGGAGACAACTGTAATGGTGAAGTTTAATATTTTAATATATTGTAGAGCATTGTACGTTGTTTATAAAAGTTATGATTTCCATATTTTTAATTAACTGCAATCATATGCTTAAGCCGATAAAAGGATGATTTCAAAAGGAACAGTATAAAATTCAAAATTTAAATATTTGCGGTCAAATATGCCCTAATGCGATGGTACTTTGATGAATTTTATAGACTCAAAGTTGTATTAAATGTAAAGTATTTCCCGATAATGGCTCAAAAGACATATAAAATCATAATAGCACATGATGTATCGATGTTTTGTATTATCTGATTATTCTCTTATACGATCTGTTTATACTTTAATTCTGAATTCAGATTTGTTGAAAACTATAAATGTTGGCAAATGAATGCGCTACATGTTACTATTTTGTATTAGCAAGCTAGTTGAATGATGTTTTTGGTATTCAACATTTTTTTTTTTTTCGTTATCAATAATAATATGTTGACGCGTTTCCAATGCGTTTGTTCAAATTCTCAACTTAATATTTTTAATTAATTGCGTTTGTTTAAATGATTCAACATTTGTTCGCTTATCATTAAGATTTCTTAACGACTTGCTATGCAGTTAATTAGAAAATGCAGATGTGCAGGTGGTCCGGCCTTCATATTGCATATTTTAATATTTCTGCCATTCAATTAAGGTTTTGTAATCAATAAGCTAGCGCTGCTACTCACTAATTCACAATTAACTCAAAATGATAGTTTTCTCAAAATTTGTATATTTTTTTCCATATTGACAATGATATGCTATGGCTGGGACAAGCACTTTCTATTGATGAGCAATCATTTAATGGATTTTATGGCTTTTGTTTAGGTTCACTTCATGCACCTATTTGAATAAAATCAACATTATTTTCAAAAATCAATAAAGACTGATTGTGATTTTATAACTTTATAAATATTCAACAAAATGACTACCAAATTAAAACATAAAACGTCAACTATAGGGGAAATCAGAAATTAATATTAAATAAATAATAATAAAGGAATAATGAAATAAAAGAAAAAAAATGGAAAATTTTGAAAACGATGAAAATGGAAACTGTAAAACAAAAAATTTAGTCCTAAAAAAAATTTGAATCAATATAAGAGCATAAAATTGTTTAACACGATTACAATTAAGGGCGATTAAAAAAGCTAAAACAAAATTCGAAATGACCATGTTTTACGAAGTGTTAAAGCCAAATATTAAAGATAAATATGATATAAAAAACTTTATTTTTGAGAATGTTGAGAAAGAAATCAGTTTCTGAAGATGTCAAATATTCGCAAGTAAGGTCTTTTCTCGACTGGGATTTGCTCATTTAAGTGAAACTGGCCATACAACGCCTATTAGAGTATAATTAACAAATTTCATCACCTAGCGATTATATATCTGGCATTTAAGCTTAGTTCTGTGAAATCAGGAGTAAATATATTATGGAAGGTATCCGAAGGTACTGACCGAAATTCTACAATGCCATGGTAGGGACCCAAACCTGCTTCTATGCTAAATTGCAGTAGCATGCGATAAAGCGCATGGCTTTTTTGCTGATTTAGGTGGCGTTATTAACTAATTTTTAGTAAATTTTACGATGCGATGGCACTGAGTCTCAATGACCCTAAATTGCGTCTGCACAAAATTTCTGTAGCATGCAATGAAATTTCCTGTTACATAATAGAAAAAACGAACTGCAGTCATAATTGGGTGTACAAACGTTGAATAGTATTTGGTTTGAGCAGTCTATTGACCGTAAACGTTCTACCATATTCCTCATCTGGAAATTTCTGCAAAATCGTACAATTAGCTTAATGACATTAGACCAGATTGTCACCGCTGTATTCTTGGATTTAGATAGGGTACATGGACGTAACTATTTACAATTTACAACTTTTTAATTAATCAAAAATAATTTCGAGCTATATGTTTCTAAGATATATTTTCCTAGAGTCGGAAGAAACTTCCAATGACCGATGTCTATTATCCATGAATATGAGTACTCAATTAATTTTTAAATTAGAGCAGTGAAACCCAGTTTCAGAAATTGTTCTAAAAATTTGTTTGTGAAATTTATTTTTCACCATCAATTTAACTTAAATATGATTTAAACCGTGTTGACGCATTTCAAGTTATTCAAATTTGACGTTGAAGCATTGTTTTGAAATTTTTATAACAAATTTCAATATGAAATCGATCTTTAAGTTTGCGTTCCTCTTATAGTCGTGTCACCCACGATTTTTATAAAATGCAGATAAAGCTTGCGGAATTTTTTAAACATTTCAATAATACTCTTGAATTTGTATCAGTGAATAGCTTTGGATACCTGCTGTAGCTGTTTTACACCCGAATTCATGGGTGTGGACATAAAAGTAAATGAATTTATTGGAAGCTATTAATACTTTAAGTTTAAGCAAAATCGGTCTTTAAATTTGGGTGCTTGCCATTAATGTTTATTGCAAAGTCATAGACAGATTTTTCCAGATTTGTCATATTCTCGGTTTATAACTGGATTGATCATAGTTTGCACTTCAAATTTCAAACATGATACAATGTGTCATATGTTTCGGGTAAAGCCTTAGACCCCAAAATGTGAAAAACAAATGTTTTTGATTTTTCGTTCCAAAAATGATTTAAATTTAGCTGTAGAGATTTGGGCACTCATATTTTCGATCTGGGCCATATAATAAGTATAAATATGTTAATTAAATAAATACAATAAATAAAAAATCTGGTATTTAACCGATGCATGTCTGTTATGTACTATGTGGTCAGTTGTAATTGCGTATACATCTACTCTGTTTCAAATTATAACACAAGTGATTTATTTTCAATGTTTGTTCCAATTTTTAATCGGAATCACGCCATAAATTGTGAGGGCGTACGTTTTTTGTTATTATTTTTTTATTGTTATTAATTCATTAATATCAATATCAATTAAATAATCTCATAGAAACAATACAAACAGCATTTCGAATTGAAGATTAAATTGAATATTTAACATAATTTTGGCTATCCAGCTTCCCACCCGTTGTCAATGACTTTCAATGAATTAATTACGCTATGTTAGTCTAATAACAATACAAAATAAAGAGCAAAATATGGGCGAGCAGAAAGTATTTAAATAATAAACGTAATAATTAATTCAAAAATTCAAGCTGTTCGAAATAACAAAAGTGGTAATTCCGGCATGGAAGAATATGCTGGTGGCAAAACAAAATACGAGAAGATCAAAGGTAGAAACTTATTTACGAAGTTATTATTAATTATGTTATTATTAATTAATTGTATTTATGGTTTTGTGTAACTGCAAATTCAAATCTGGCATAAACAATAACACCAAAAATATTTTAAATAAATCAATTTCAACAAATATCAACATTAATTTTTAATTATTTATAAAAAAAAGCAAATAATAGTTGAATTGAAATATGATATGTGAAGTTCGGAAAATTGGAAAATTAGCTAATTACGTGTATGCAGGTTAAACATAACGTCCTTATCAATAGATATGAAATAAATTATTCGAAATGAAAATTTATTTCTTTGAATCGATGAAATATTCAAAAGCTCGCAACGGAGCTTCATGTCTAACGACAAAACAAACCATTTCAAATCATGTGGCAAAAAAGAGAACTGTAGTTCGTGATATGATAGCCACGATCAAATCCATCTCCATACAACCCACGATCAAATCCATAGCGCTTCCTTAAAAATGCATCAGAACTGTAAGAACACAATCAAGCGGTGAATGCTGAGACACCGCATATGAGTCTGGAAACCGAAATACGACTGTTGATATTTTTCCAAACTGCGTGTGACAATACAAAGGTATAACCACCAGTACAGGGTTTAACAGACTTGTTTTCATATATTTTTGGTTCGAGCATTTTTTATTCAACTCATTGCTTTTACAAATTTGTATTCTCAATTCTGTTACTTTTTTCTTGAAAAAAAAAAAAAAAAATGAAATATATATATATCTATATCCTTAAAATTTTAAAAATATTTCAATTAATTTAAGTTGATAGTACTTGCTAAGATCAATTCTATTCTATTCCCTGCCCAGCCCAATGCGTGTTATTCAGATTGAGCTCATTAAGACTAGTTTAATCTGTAATGGATACTTCTAATACCACTTAGTTAGTTCAGTCATTATAAACCCCATGTCGAGTAAGTTTAATCTTCTAAGCTTATTGTTTTTGTGTTAAATTTCGATTAAACATTAGGCAATATCGAAAATAACTTTTAACAGTGCAGTAAAATTTCCTTAATTCAAAAACATGGAGTATGGAGTAGGTTCTATCTCCCTTGTGCTAGTTGGAATGCTTAATTGGAAATAAAAATTAACGCTTGGGTGTGCACGCTTCTAAATTATTGTAAATTCATAAACATCATTGACAATTAACAAATCTTATCGCTGTTCAGAAACGTATTGAAACTGTTGTCAATGGCAAAGCAAAGAGAAAATAAATTTTAAAAATGAGCCAGAACATAATTTAATTTAACGAACACTAATTTAATTGAAATCGTTTTCAGACACTCACACAAAACAGCCAACACCAAAGTCAATGCGAATACGAGTTCGAGTGCGAGATAGTGGAAAGCAAATCAATAGTTTCGTTGTTGACATCCTTTGCTGCCAATTGATTGTAGCTCACGTGCCAGTCTATTAAGCGGGTCACGTACAAAACGCTGCTGGGTTTTCACACGAACAGCTAGCTGCCATGGCATAGGCGATACAAAAAACAAAAAGCAAAAACAAAACCAAAAAATTTCAAGAAATTAATTTTTTAATTTGCTATCGCAATCTCTTTATCGATTGTTTTTCGTTTCTGCAATAAAATACAAGCTTTTATAAAAACAGCAGAATCATTCTGGTTTAACGGTTATTTCATCTCATGCGCATGCATGTGTTTATGTGCGCGTGTCAGTGTTTGTTGTAAAATTGTCCTTGATAAGAAATTTTAAGCGCTTAGGCACGCAAGGACATCTAATGAACTGGAAGTGTTAAAATGTTAAAAGTACAAAAAGTGTAAGAATGAAACAGGCAAAGTGAAATTAAAGATAGCACAAACAAATGAACATTTCATGGCGCACCATTGAGTCGAGCTGCAGATGAGCACTTTTCTATAAAAAAAACAAAAAAATGCAGGTCATTAGTTCGAGAACTACAACGTGCGCCAGCTTAAAGAAAAAAGTTAATTTCCAATTTAAAAAAAAAAAAATACCGGTAGCAAGTAAAACGTCGTTGTGTCATCCTTTTAAGCTCGCGTCGTAATGTTTTATCGATATTTTTTTTGGTTTTTTCTGTAACATTGTTTTTTGTTTTTATAT